>JALBCR010002432.1:0-126591 GCA_030710515.1 Abscondita cerata | reverse complement strand
ATATTGCTAATATTATTTTTCCATTGCCATCCAGCTGCTTTGTCTTGTGGCAACTATAACCATCAATTGGCTTAGATAAATCTATTTGATTTAAGAATAGGGAAGGAATACTTACAGAATTAATATTGGTATTTTGTTGAGGCGGCTTGTTTTCCACTGCTATATGAAATTAAAAGAAAATAAATAAAGTTATAATAATTTTGTTTCTTACCGGGCGTTGTTACGGTGGCATTAGAACAGGGCCGCTCAGTGATATTAGTAATATTATTTTTCCATTGCCATCAGCTGCTTTGTCTTGTGGCAACTATAACCATCAATTGGCTTAGATAAATCTATTTTATTTAAAAAATAAGGAATACTTACAGAATTAATATTGGTATTTTGTTGAGGCAGCTTGTTTTCCACTGCTATATATGAAATTAAAAGAAAATAAATAAAGTTATAATAATTTTGTTTCTTACCGGGCGTTGTTACGGTGGCATTAGAACAGGGCCGCTCAGTGATATTAGTAATATTATTTTTCCATTGCCATCAGCTGCTTTGTCTTGTGGCAACTATAACCATCAATTGGCTTAGATAAATCTATTTTATTTAAAAAATAAGGAATACTTACAGAATTAATTTTGGTATTTTGTTGAGGCGGCTTGTTTTCCACTGCTATATATGAAATTAAAAGAAAATAAATAAAGTTATAATAATTTTGTTTCTTACCGGGCGTTGTTACGGTGGCATTAGAACAGGGCCGCTCAGTGATATTAGTAATATTATTTTTTCCATTGCCATCAGCTGCTTTGTCTTGTGGCAACTATAACCATCAATTGGCTTAGATAAATCTATTTTATTTAAAAATAAGGAATACTTACAGAATTAATATTGGTATTTTGTTGAGGCAGCTTGTTTTCCACTGCTATATATGAAATTAAAAGAAAATAAATAAAGTTATAATAATTTTGTTTCTTACCGGGCGTTGTTACGGTGGCATTAGAACAGGGCCGCTCAGTGATATTAGTAATATTATTTTTCCATTGCCATCAGCTGCTTTGTCTTGTGGCAACTATAACCATCAATTGGCTTAGATAAATCTATTTTATTTAAAAATAAGGAATACTTACAGAATTAATATTGGTATTTTGTTGAGGCAGCTTGTTTTCCACTGCTATATATGAAATTAAAAGAAAATAAATAAAGTTATAATAATTTTGTTTCTTACCGGGCGTTGTTACGGTGGCATTAGAACAGGGCCGCTCAGTGATATTAGTAATATTATTTTTCCCATTGCCATCAGCTGCTTTGTCTTGTGGCAACTATAACCATCAATTGGCTTAGATAAATCTATTTTATTTAAAAAATAAGGAATACTTACAGAATCAATATTGGTATTTTGTTGAGGCGGCTTGTTTTCCACTGCTATATATGAAATTAAAAGAAAATAAATAAAGTTATAATAATTTTGTTTCTTACCGGGCGTTGTTACGGTGGCATTAGAACAGGGCCGCTCAGTGATATTAGTAATATTATTTTTTCCATTGCCATCAGCTGCTTTGTCTTGTGGCAACTATAACCATCAATTGGCTTAGATAAATCTATTTTATTTAAAAAATAAGGAATACTTACAGAATTAATATTGGTATTTTGTTGAGGCAGCTTGTTTTCCACTGCTATATATGAAATTAAAAGAAAATAAATAAAGTTATAATAATTTTGTTTCTTACCGGGCGTTGTTACGGTGGCATTAGAACAGGGCCGCTCAGTGATATTAGTAATATTATTTTTCCATTGCCATCAGCTGCTTTGTCTTGTGGCAACTATAACCATCAATTGGCTTAGATAAATCTATTTTATTTAAAAATAAGGAATACTTACAGAATTAATATTGGTATTTTGTTGAGGCGGCTTGTTTTCCACTGCTATATATGAAATTAAAAGAAAATAAATAAAGTTATAATAATTTTGTTTCTTACCGGGCGTTGTTACGGTGGCATTAGAACAGGGCCGCTCAGTGATATTAGTAATATTATTTTTCCATTGCCATCAGCTGCTTTGTCTTGTGGCAACTATAACCATCAATTGGCTTAGATAAATCTATTTTATTTAAAAATAAGGAATACTTACAGAATTAATATTGGTATTTTGTTGAGGCGGCTTGTTTTCCACTGCTATATATGAAATTAAAAGAAAATAAATAAAGTTATAATAATTTTGTTTCTTACCGGGCGTTGTTACGGTGGCATTAGAACAGGGCCGCTCAGTGATATTAGTAATATTATTTTTCCATTGCCATCAGCTGCTTTGTCTTGTGGCAACTATAACCATCAATTGGCTTAGATAAATCTATTTTATTTAAAAATAAGGAATACTTACAGAATTAATATTGGTATTTTGTTGAGGCGGCTTGTTTTCCACTGCTATATATGAAATTAAAAGAAAATAAATAAAGTTATAATAATTTTGTTTCTTACCGGGCGTTGTTACGGTGGCATTAGAACAGGGCCGCTCAGTGATATTAGTAATATTATTTTTCCATTGCCATCAGCTGCTTTGTCTTGTGGCAACTATAACCATCAATTGGCTTAGATAAATCTATTTTATTTAAAAATAAGGAATACTTACAGAATTAATATTGGTATTTTGTTGAGGCGGCTTGTTTTCCACTGCTATATATGAAATTAAAAGAAAATAAATAAAGTTATAATAATTTTGTTTCTTACCGGGCGTTGTTACGGTGGCATTAGAACAGGGCCGCTCAGTGATATTAGTAATATTATTTTTCCATTGCCATCAGCTGCTTTGTCTTGTGGCAACTATAACCATCAATTGGCTTAGATAAATCTATTTTATTTAAAAATAAGGAATACTTACAGAATTAATATTGGTATTTTGTTGAGGCGGCTTGTTTTCCACTGCTATATATGAAATTAAAAGAAAATAAATAAAGTTATAATAATTTTGTTTCTTACCGGGCGTTGTTACGGTGGCATTAGAACAGGGCCGCTCAGTGATATTAGTAATATTATTTTTTCCATTGCCATCAGCTGCTTTGTCTTGTGGCAACTATAACCATCAATTGGCTTAGATAAATCTATTTTATTTAAAAAATAAGGAATACTTACAGAATTAATATTGGTATTTTGTTGAGGCAGCTTGTTTTCCACTGCTATATATGAAATTAAAAGAAAATAAATAAAGTTATAATAATTTTGTTTCTTACCGGGCGTTGTTACGGTGGCATTAGAACAGGGCCGCTCAGTGATATTAGTAATATTATTTTTTCCATTGCCATCAGCTGCTTTGTCTTGTGGCAACTATAACCATCAATTGGCTTAGATAAATCTATTTTATTTAAAAAATAAGGAATACTTACAGAATTAATATTGGTATTTTGTTGAGGCAGCTTGTTTTCCACTGCTATATATGAAATTAAAAGAAAATAAATAAAGTTATAATAATTTTGTTTCTTACCGGGCGTTGTTACGGTGGCATTAGAACAGGGCCGCTCAGTGATATTAGTAATATTATTTTTTCCATTGCCATCAGCTGCTTTGTCTTGTGGCAACTATAACCATCAATTGGCTTAGATAAATCTATTTTATTTAAAAAATAAGGAATACTTACAGAATTAATATTGGTATTTTGTTGAGGCAGCTTGTTTTCCACTGCTATATATGAAATTAAAAGAAAATAAATAAAGTTATAATAATTTTGTTTCTTACCGGGCGTTGTTACGGTGGCATTAGAACAGGGCCGCTCAGTGATATTAGTAATATTATTTTTCCATTGCCATCAGCTGCTTTGTCTTGTGGCAACTATAACCATCAATTGGCTTAGATAAATCTATTTTATTTAAAAAATAAGGAATACTTACAGAATTAATATTGGTATTTTGTTGAGGCGGCTTGTTTTCCACTGCTATATATGAAATTAAAAGAAAATAAATAAAGTTATAATAATTTTGTTTCTTACCGGGCGTTGTTACGGTGGCATTAGAACAGGGCCGCTCAGTGATATTAGTAATATTATTTTTTCCATTGCCATCAGCTGCTTTGTCTTGTGGCAACTATAACCATCAATTGGCTTAGATAAATCTATTTTATTTAAAAATAAGGAATACTTACAGAATTAATATTGGTATTTTGTTGAGGCAGCTTGTTTTCCACTGCTATATATGAAATTAAAAGAAAATAAATAAAGTTATAATAATTTTGTTTCTTACCGGGCGTTGTTACGGTGGCATTAGAACAGGGCCGCTCAGTGATATTAGTAATATTATTTTTCCATTGCCATCAGCTGCTTTGTCTTGTGGCAACTATAACCATCAATTGGCTTAGATAAATCTATTTTATTTAAAAATAAGGAATACTTACAGAATTAATATTGGTATTTTGTTGAGGCAGCTTGTTTTCCACTGCTATATATGAAATTAAAAGAAAATAAATAAAGTTATAATAATTTTGTTTCTTACCGGGCGTTGTTACGGTGGCATTAGAACAGGGCCGCTCAGTGATATTAGTAATATTATTTTTTCCATTGCCATCAGCTGCTTTGTCTTGTGGCAACTATAACCATCAATTGGCTTAGATAAATCTATTTTATTTAAAAATAAGGAATACTTACAGAATTAATATTGGTATTTTGTTGAGGCAGCTTGTTTTCCACTGCTATATATGAAATTAAAAGAAAATAAATAAAGTTATAATAATTTTGTTTCTTACCGGGCGTTGTTACGGTGGCATTAGAACAGGGCCGCTCAGTGATATTAGTAATATTATTTTTCCATTGCCATCAGCTGCTTTGTCTTGTGGCAACTATAACCATCAATTGGCTTAGATAAATCTATTTTATTTAAAAAATAAGGAATACTTACAGAATTAATATTGGTATTTTGTTGAGGCAGCTTGTTTTCCACTGCTATATATGAAATTAAAAGAAAATAAATAAAGTTATAATAATTTTGTTTCTTACCGGGCGTTGTTACGGTGGCATTAGAACAGGGCCGCTCAGTGATATTAGTAATATTATTTTTTCCATTGCCATCAGCTGCTTTGTCTTGTGGCAACTATAACCATCAATTGGCTTAGATAAATCTATTTTATTTAAAAAATAAGGAATACTTACAGAATTAATATTGGTATTTTGTTGAGGCGGCTTGTTTTCCACTGCTATATATGAAATTAAAAGAAAATAAATAAAGTTATAATAATTTTGTTTCTTACCGGGCGTTGTTACGGTGGCATTAGAACAGGGCCGCTCAGTGATATTAGTAATATTATTTTTCCATTGCCATCAGCTGCTTTGTCTTGTGGCAACTATAACCATCAATTGGCTTAGATAAATCTATTTTATTTAAAAAATAAGGAATACTTACAGAATTAATATTGGTATTTTGTTGAGGCAGCTTGTTTTCCACTGCTATATATGAAATTAAAAGAAAATAAATAAAGTTATAATAATTTTGTTTCTTACCGGGCGTTGTTACGGTGGCATTAGAACAGGGCCGCTCAGTGATATTAGTAATATTATTTTTTCCATTGCCATCAGCTGCTTTGTCTTGTGGCAACTATAACCATCAATTGGCTTAGATAAATCTATTTTATTTAAAAATAAGGAATACTTACAGAATTAATATTGGTATTTTGTTGAGGCAGCTTGTTTTCCACTGCTATATATGAAATTAAAAGAAAATAAATAAAGTTATAATAATTTTGTTTCTTACCGGGCGTTGTTACGGTGGCATTAGAACAGGGCCGCTCAGTGATATTAGTAATATTATTTTTTCCATTGCCATCAGCTGCTTTGTCTTGTGGCAACTATAACCATCAATTGGCTTAGATAAATCTATTTTATTTAAAAAATAAGGAATACTTACAGAATTAATATTGGTATTTTGTTGAGGCGGCTTGTTTTCCACTGCTATATATGAAATTAAAAGAAAATAAATAAAGTTATAATAATTTTGTTTCTTACCGGGCGTTGTTACGGTGGCATTAGAACAGGGCCGCTCAGTGATATTAGTAATATTATTTTTTCCATTGCCATCAGCTGCTTTGTCTTGTGGCAACTATAACCATCAATTGGCTTAGATAAATCTATTTTATTTAAAAATAAGGAATACTTACAGAATTAATATTGGTATTTTGTTGAGGCAGCTTGTTTTCCACTGCTATATATGAAATTAAAAGAAAATAAATAAAGTTATAATAATTTTGTTTCTTACCGGGCGTTGTTACGGTGGCATTAGAACAGGGCCGCTCAGTGATATTAGTAATATTATTTTTCCATTGCCATCAGCTGCTTTGTCTTGTGGCAACTATAACCATCAATTGGCTTAGATAAATCTATTTTATTTAAAAATAAGGAATACTTACAGAATTAATATTGGTATTTTGTTGAGGCAGCTTGTTTTCCACTGCTATATATGAAATTAAAAGAAAATAAATAAAGTTATAATAATTTTGTTTCTTACCGGGCGTTGTTACGGTGGCATTAGAACAGGGCCGCTCAGTGATATTAGTAATATTATTTTTCCATTGCCATCAGCTGCTTTGTCTTGTGGCAACTATAACCATCAATTGGCTTAGATAAATCTATTTTATTTAAAAAATAAGGAATACTTACAGAATTAATATTGGTATTTTGTTGAGGCGGCTTGTTTTCCACTGCTATATATGAAATTAAAAGAAAATAAATAAAGTTATAATAATTTTGTTTCTTACCGGGCGTTGTTACGGTGGCATTAGAACAGGGCCGCTCAGTGATATTAGTAATATTATTTTTTCCATTGCCATCAGCTGCTTTGTCTTGTGGCAACTATAACCATCAATTGGCTTAGATAAATCTATTTTATTTAAAAATAAGGAATACTTACAGAATTAATATTGGTATTTTGTTGAGGCAGCTTGTTTTCCACTGCTATATATGAAATTAAAAGAAAATAAATAAAGTTATAATAATTTTGTTTCTTACCGGGCGTTGTTACGGTGGCATTAGAACAGGGCCGCTCAGTGATATTAGTAATATTATTTTTTCCCATTGCCATCAGCTGCTTTGTCTTGTGGCAACTATAACCATCAATTGGCTTAGATAAATCTATTTTATTTAAAAATAAGGAATACTTACAGAATTAATATTGGTATTTTGTTGAGGCAGCTTGTTTTCCACTGCTATATATGAAATTAAAAGAAAATAAATAAAGTTATAATAATTTTGTTTCTTACCGGGCGTTGTTACGGTGGCATTAGAACAGGGCCGCTCAGTGATATTAGTAATATTATTTTTTCCATTGCCATCAGCTGCTTTGTCTTGTGGCAACTATAACCATCAATTGGCTTAGATAAATCTATTTTATTTAAAAAATAAGGAATACTTACAGAATTAATATTGGTATTTTGTTGAGGCAGCTTGTTTTCCACTGCTATATATGAAATTAAAAGAAAATAAATAAAGTTATAATAATTTTGTTTCTTACCGGGCGTTGTTACGGTGGCATTAGAACAGGGCCGCTCAGTGATATTAGTAATATTATTTTTCCATTGCCATCAGCTGCTTTGTCTTGTGGCAACTATAACCATCAATTGGCTTAGATAAATCTATTTTATTTAAAAATAAGGAATACTTACAGAATTAATATTGGTATTTTGTTGAGGCAGCTTGTTTTCCACTGCTATATATGAAATTAAAAGAAAATAAATAAAGTTATAATAATTTTGTTTCTTACCGGGCGTTGTTACGGTGGCATTAGAACAGGGCCGCTCAGTGATATTAGTAATATTATTTTTTCCATTGCCATCAGCTGCTTTGTCTTGTGGCAACTATAACCATCAATTGGCTTAGATAAATCTATTTTATTTAAAAATAAGGAATACTTACAGAATTAATATTGGTATTTTGTTGAGGCAGCTTGTTTTCCACTGCTATATATGAAATTAAAAGAAAATAAATAAAGTTATAATAATTTTGTTTCTTACCGGGCGTTGTTACGGTGGCATTAGAACAGGGCCGCTCAGTGATATTAGTAATATTATTTTTTCCATTGCCATCAGCTGCTTTGTCTTGTGGCAACTATAACCATCAATTGGCTTAGATAAATCTATTTTATTTAAAAAATAAGGAATACTTACAGAATTAATATTGGTATTTTGTTGAGGCAGCTTGTTTTCCACTGCTATATATGAAATTAAAAGAAAATAAATAAAGTTATAATAATTTTGTTTCTTACCGGGCGTTGTTACGGTGGCATTAGAACAGGGCCGCTCAGTGATATTAGTAATATTATTTTTTCCATTGCCATCAGCTGCTTTGTCTTGTGGCAACTATAACCATCAATTGGCTTAGATAAATCTATTTTATTTAAAAATAAGGAATACTTACAGAATTAATATTGGTATTTTGTTGAGGCAGCTTGTTTTCCACTGCTATATATGAAATTAAAAGAAAATAAATAAAGTTATAATAATTTTGTTTCTTACCGGGCGTTGTTACGGTGGCATTAGAACAGGGCCGCTCAGTGATATTAGTAATATTATTTTTTCCATTGCCATCAGCTGCTTTGTCTTGTGGCAACTATAACCATCAATTGGCTTAGATAAATCTATTTTATTTAAAAATAAGGAATACTTACAGAATTAATATTGGTATTTTGTTGAGGCAGCTTGTTTTCCACTGCTATATATGAAATTAAAAGAAAATAAATAAAGTTATAATAATTTTGTTTCTTACCGGGCGTTGTTACGGTGGCATTAGAACAGGGCCGCTCAGTGATATTAGTAATATTATTTTTCCATTGCCATCAGCTGCTTTGTCTTGTGGCAACTATAACCATCAATTGGCTTAGATAAATCTATTTTATTTAAAAATAAGGAATACTTACAGAATTAATATTGGTATTTTGTTGAGGCAGCTTGTTTTCCACTGCTATATATGAAATTAAAAGAAAATAAATAAAGTTATAATAATTTTGTTTCTTACCGGGCGTTGTTACGGTGGCATTAGAACAGGGCCGCTCAGTGATATTAGTAATATTATTTTTTCCATTGCCATCAGCTGCTTTGTCTTGTGGCAACTATAACCATCAATTGGCTTAGATAAATCTATTTTATTTAAAAATAAGGAATACTTACAGAATTAATATTGGTATTTTGTTGAGGCGGCTTGTTTTCCACTGCTATATATGAAATTAAAAGAAAATAAATAAAGTTATAATAATTTTGTTTCTTACCGGGCGTTGTTACGGTGGCATTAGAACAGGGCCGCTCAGTGATATTAGTAATATTATTTTTCCATTGCCATCAGCTGCTTTGTCTTGTGGCAACTATAACCATCAATTGGCTTAGATAAATCTATTTTATTTAAAAATAAGGAATACTTACAGAATTAATATTGGTATTTTGTTGAGGCAGCTTGTTTTCCACTGCTATATATGAAATTAAAAGAAAATAAATAAAGTTATAATAATTTTGTTTCTTACCGGGCGTTGTTACGGTGGCATTAGAACAGGGCCGCTCAGTGATATTAGTAATATTATTTTTCCATTGCCATCAGCTGCTTTGTCTTGTGGCAACTATAACCATCAATTGGCTTAGATAAATCTATTTTATTTAAAAATAAGGAATACTTACAGAATTAATATTGGTATTTTGTTGAGGCAGCTTGTTTTCCACTGCTATATATGAAATTAAAAGAAAATAAATAAAGTTATAATAATTTTGTTTCTTACCGGGCGTTGTTACGGTGGCATTAGAACAGGGCCGCTCAGTGATATTAGTAATATTATTTTTCCATTGCCATCAGCTGCTTTGTCTTGTGGCAACTATAACCATCAATTGGCTTAGATAAATCTATTTTATTTAAAAATAAGGAATACTTACAGAATTAATATTGGTATTTTGTTGAGGCAGCTTGTTTTCCACTGCTATATATGAAATTAAAAGAAAATAAATAAAGTTATAATAATTTTGTTTCTTACCGGGCGTTGTTACGGTGGCATTAGAACAGGGCCGCTCAGTGATATTAGTAATATTATTTTTCCATTGCCATCAGCTGCTTTGTCTTGTGGCAACTATAACCATCAATTGGCTTAGATAAATCTATTTTATTTAAAAATAAGGAATACTTACAGAATTAATATTGGTATTTTGTTGAGGCAGCTTGTTTTCCACTGCTATATATGAAATTAAAAGAAAATAAATAAAGTTATAATAATTTTGTTTCTTACCGGGCGTTGTTACGGTGGCATTAGAACAGGGCCGCTCAGTGATATTAGTAATATTATTTTTCCATTGCCATCAGCTGCTTTGTCTTGTGGCAACTATAACCATCAATTGGCTTAGATAAATCTATTTTATTTAAAAAATAAGGAATACTTACAGAATTAATATTGGTATTTTGTTGAGGCAGCTTGTTTTCCACTGCTATATATGAAATTAAAAGAAAATAAATAAAGTTATAATAATTTTGTTTCTTACCGGGCGTTGTTACGGTGGCATTAGAACAGGGCCGCTCAGTGATATTAGTAATATTATTTTTCCATTGCCATCAGCTGCTTTGTCTTGTGGCAACTATAACCATCAATTGGCTTAGATAAATCTATTTTATTTAAAAATAAGGAATACTTACAGAATTAATATTGGTATTTTGTTGAGGCAGCTTGTTTTCCACTGCTATATATGAAATTAAAAGAAAATAAATAAAGTTATAATAATTTTGTTTCTTACCGGGCGTTGTTACGGTGGCATTAGAACAGGGCCGCTCAGTGATATTAGTAATATTATTTTTTCCATTGCCATCAGCTGCTTTGTCTTGTGGCAACTATAACCATCAATTGGCTTAGATAAATCTATTTTATTTAAAAATAAGGAATACTTACAGAATTAATATTGGTATTTTGTTGAGGCAGCTTGTTTTCCACTGCTATATATGAAATTAAAAGAAAATAAATAAAGTTATAATAATTTTGTTTCTTACCGGGCGTTGTTACGGTGGCATTAGAACAGGGCCGCTCAGTGATATTAGTAATATTATTTTTCCATTGCCATCAGCTGCTTTGTCTTGTGGCAACTATAACCATCAATTGGCTTAGATAAATCTATTTTATTTAAAAATAAGGAATACTTACAGAATTAATATTGGTATTTTGTTGAGGCAGCTTGTTTTCCACTGCTATATATGAAATTAAAAGAAAATAAATAAAGTTATAATAATTTTGTTTCTTACCGGGCGTTGTTACGGTGGCATTAGAACAGGGCCGCTCAGTGATATTAGTAATATTATTTTTCCATTGCCATCAGCTGCTTTGTCTTGTGGCAACTATAACCATCAATTGGCTTAGATAAATCTATTTTATTTAAAAATAAGGAATACTTACAGAATTAATATTGGTATTTTGTTGAGGCAGCTTGTTTTCCACTGCTATATATGAAATTAAAAGAAAATAAATAAAGTTATAATAATTTTGTTTCTTACCGGGCGTTGTTACGGTGGCATTAGAACAGGGCCGCTCAGTGATATTAGTAATATTATTTTTCCATTGCCATCAGCTGCTTTGTCTTGTGGCAACTATAACCATCAATTGGCTTAGATAAATCTATTTTATTTAAAAAATAAGGAATACTTACAGAATTAATATTGGTATTTTGTTGAGGCAGCTTGTTTTCCACTGCTATATATGAAATTAAAAGAAAATAAATAAAGTTATAATAATTTTGTTTCTTACCGGGCGTTGTTACGGTGGCATTAGAACAGGGCCGCTCAGTGATATTAGTAATATTATTTTTCCATTGCCATCAGCTGCTTTGTCTTGTGGCAACTATAACCATCAATTGGCTTAGATAAATCTATTTTATTTAAAAAATAAGGAATACTTACAGAATTAATATTGGTATTTTGTTGAGGCAGCTTGTTTTCCACTGCTATATATGAAATTAAAAGAAAATAAATAAAGTTATAATAATTTTGTTTCTTACCGGGCGTTGTTACGGTGGCATTAGAACAGGGCCGCTCAGTGATATTAGTAATATTATTTTTTCCATTGCCATCAGCTGCTTTGTCTTGTGGCAACTATAACCATCAATTGGCTTAGATAAATCTATTTTATTTAAAAATAAGGAATACTTACAGAATTAATATTGGTATTTTGTTGAGGCAGCTTGTTTTCCACTGCTATATATGAAATTAAAAGAAAATAAATAAAGTTATAATAATTTTGTTTCTTACCGGGCGTTGTTACGGTGGCATTAGAACAGGGCCGCTCAGTGATATTAGTAATATTATTTTTCCATTGCCATCAGCTGCTTTGTCTTGTGGCAACTATAACCATCAATTGGCTTAGATAAATCTATTTTATTTAAAAATAAGGAATACTTACAGAATTAATATTGGTATTTTGTTGAGGCAGCTTGTTTTCCACTGCTATATATGAAATTAAAAGAAAATAAATAAAGTTATAATAATTTTGTTTCTTACCGGGCGTTGTTACGGTGGCATTAGAACAGGGCCGCTCAGTGATATTAGTAATATTATTTTTCCATTGCCATCAGCTGCTTTGTCTTGTGGCAACTATAACCATCAATTGGCTTAGATAAATCTATTTTATTTAAAAATAAGGAATACTTACAGAATTAATATTGGTATTTTGTTGAGGCAGCTTGTTTTCCACTGCTATATATGAAATTAAAAGAAAATAAATAAAGTTATAATAATTTTGTTTCTTACCGGGCGTTGTTACGGTGGCATTAGAACAGGGCCGCTCAGTGATATTAGTAATATTATTTTTCCATTGCCATCAGCTGCTTTGTCTTGTGGCAACTATAACCATCAATTGGCTTAGATAAATCTATTTTATTTAAAAATAAGGAATACTTACAGAATTAATATTGGTATTTTGTTGAGGCAGCTTGTTTTCCACTGCTATATATGAAATTAAAAGAAAATAAATAAAGTTATAATAATTTTGTTTCTTACCGGGCGTTGTTACGGTGGCATTAGAACAGGGCCGCTCAGTGATATTAGTAATATTATTTTTTCCATTGCCATCAGCTGCTTTGTCTTGTGGCAACTATAACCATCAATTGGCTTAGATAAATCTATTTTATTTAAAAATAAGGAATACTTACAGAATTAATATTGGTATTTTGTTGAGGCAGCTTGTTTTCCACTGCTATATATGAAATTAAAAGAAAATAAATAAAGTTATAATAATTTTGTTTCTTACCGGGCGTTGTTACGGTGGCATTAGAACAGGGCCGCTCAGTGATATTAGTAATATTATTTTTCCATTGCCATCAGCTGCTTTGTCTTGTGGCAACTATAACCATCAATTGGCTTAGATAAATCTATTTTATTTAAAAATAAGGAATACTTACAGAATTAATATTGGTATTTTGTTGAGGCAGCTTGTTTTCCACTGCTATATATGAAATTAAAAGAAAATAAATAAAGTTATAATAATTTTGTTTCTTACCGGGCGTTGTTACGGTGGCATTAGAACAGGGCCGCTCAGTGATATTAGTAATATTATTTTTCCATTGCCATCAGCTGCTTTGTCTTGTGGCAACTATAACCATCAATTGGCTTAGATAAATCTATTTTATTTAAAAATAAGGAATACTTACAGAATTAATATTGGTATTTTGTTGAGGCAGCTTGTTTTCCACTGCTATATATGAAATTAAAAGAAAATAAATAAAGTTATAATAATTTTGTTTCTTACCGGGCGTTGTTACGGTGGCATTAGAACAGGGCCGCTCAGTGATATTAGTAATATTATTTTTTCCATTGCCATCAGCTGCTTTGTCTTGTGGCAACTATAACCATCAATTGGCTTAGATAAATCTATTTTATTTAAAAATAAGGAATACTTACAGAATTAATATTGGTATTTTGTTGAGGCAGCTTGTTTTCCACTGCTATATATGAAATTAAAAGAAAATAAATAAAGTTATAATAATTTTGTTTCTTACCGGGCGTTGTTACGGTGGCATTAGAACAGGGCCGCTCAGTGATATTAGTAATATTATTTTTCCATTGCCATCAGCTGCTTTGTCTTGTGGCAACTATAACCATCAATTGGCTTAGATAAATCTATTTTATTTAAAAATAAGGAATACTTACAGAATTAATATTGGTATTTTGTTGAGGCAGCTTGTTTTCCACTGCTATATATGAAATTAAAAGAAAATAAATAAAGTTATAATAATTTTGTTTCTTACCGGGCGTTGTTACGGTGGCATTAGAACAGGGCCGCTCAGTGATATTAGTAATATTATTTTTCCATTGCCATCAGCTGCTTTGTCTTGTGGCAACTATAACCATCAATTGGCTTAGATAAATCTATTTTATTTAAAAAATAAGGAATACTTACAGAATTAATATTGGTATTTTGTTGAGGCAGCTTGTTTTCCACTGCTATATATGAAATTAAAAGAAAATAAATAAAGTTATAATAATTTTGTTTCTTACCGGGCGTTGTTACGGTGGCATTAGAACAGGGCCGCTCAGTGATATTAGTAATATTATTTTTCCATTGCCATCAGCTGCTTTGTCTTGTGGCAACTATAACCATCAATTGGCTTAGATAAATCTATTTTATTTAAAAATAAGGAATACTTACAGAATTAATATTGGTATTTTGTTGAGGCAGCTTGTTTTCCACTGCTATATATGAAATTAAAAGAAAATAAATAAAGTTATAATAATTTTGTTTCTTACCGGGCGTTGTTACGGTGGCATTAGAACAGGGCCGCTCAGTGATATTAGTAATATTATTTTTCCATTGCCATCAGCTGCTTTGTCTTGTGGCAACTATAACCATCAATTGGCTTAGATAAATCTATTTTATTTAAAAATAAGGAATACTTACAGAATTAATATTGGTATTTTGTTGAGGCAGCTTGTTTTCCACTGCTATATATGAAATTAAAAGAAAATAAATAAAGTTATAATAATTTTGTTTCTTACCGGGCGTTGTTACGGTGGCATTAGAACAGGGCCGCTCAGTGATATTAGTAATATTATTTTTCCATTGCCATCAGCTGCTTTGTCTTGTGGCAACTATAACCATCAATTGGCTTAGATAAATCTATTTTATTTAAAAATAAGGAATACTTACAGAATTAATATTGGTATTTTGTTGAGGCAGCTTGTTTTCCACTGCTATATATGAAATTAAAAGAAAATAAATAAAGTTATAATAATTTTGTTTCTTACCGGGCGTTGTTACGGTGGCATTAGAACAGGGCCGCTCAGTGATATTAGTAATATTATTTTTTCCATTGCCATCAGCTGCTTTGTCTTGTGGCAACTATAACCATCAATTGGCTTAGATAAATCTATTTTATTTAAAAAATAAGGAATACTTACAGAATTAATATTGGTATTTTGTTGAGGCAGCTTGTTTTCCACTGCTATATATGAAATTAAAAGAAAATAAATAAAGTTATAATAATTTTGTTTCTTACCGGGCGTTGTTACGGTGGCATTAGAACAGGGCCGCTCAGTGATATTAGTAATATTATTTTTCCATTGCCATCAGCTGCTTTGTCTTGTGGCAACTATAACCATCAATTGGCTTAGATAAATCTATTTTATTTAAAAATAAGGAATACTTACAGAATTAATATTGGTATTTTGTTGAGGCAGCTTGTTTTCCACTGCTATATATGAAATTAAAAGAAAATAAATAAAGTTATAATAATTTTGTTTCTTACCGGGCGTTGTTACGGTGGCATTAGAACAGGGCCGCTCAGTGATATTAGTAATATTATTTTTTCCATTGCCATCAGCTGCTTTGTCTTGTGGCAACTATAACCATCAATTGGCTTAGATAAATCTATTTTATTTAAAAATAAGGAATACTTACAGAATTAATATTGGTATTTTGTTGAGGCAGCTTGTTTTCCACTGCTATATATGAAATTAAAAGAAAATAAATAAAGTTATAATAATTTTGTTTCTTACCGGGCGTTGTTACGGTGGCATTAGAACAGGGCCGCTCAGTGATATTAGTAATATTATTTTTTCCATTGCCATCAGCTGCTTTGTCTTGTGGCAACTATAACCATCAATTGGCTTAGATAAATCTATTTTATTTAAAAATAAGGAATACTTACAGAATTAATATTGGTATTTTGTTGAGGCAGCTTGTTTTCCACTGCTATATATGAAATTAAAAGAAAATAAATAAAGTTATAATAATTTTGTTTCTTACCGGGCGTTGTTACGGTGGCATTAGAACAGGGCCGCTCAGTGATATTAGTAATATTATTTTTTCCATTGCCATCAGCTGCTTTGTCTTGTGGCAACTATAACCATCAATTGGCTTAGATAAATCTATTTTATTTAAAAATAAGGAATACTTACAGAATTAATATTGGTATTTTGTTGAGGCAGCTTGTTTTCCACTGCTATATATGAAATTAAAAGAAAATAAATAAAGTTATAATAATTTTGTTTCTTACCGGGCGTTGTTACGGTGGCATTAGAACAGGGCCGCTCAGTGATATTAGTAATATTATTTTTCCATTGCCATCAGCTGCTTTGTCTTGTGGCAACTATAACCATCAATTGGCTTAGATAAATCTATTTTATTTAAAAATAAGGAATACTTACAGAATTAATATTGGTATTTTGTTGAGGCAGCTTGTTTTCCACTGCTATATATGAAATTAAAAGAAAATAAATAAAGTTATAATAATTTTGTTTCTTACCGGGCGTTGTTACGGTGGCATTAGAACAGGGCCGCTCAGTGATATTAGTAATATTATTTTTCCATTGCCATCAGCTGCTTTGTCTTGTGGCAACTATAACCATCAATTGGCTTAGATAAATCTATTTTATTTAAAAATAAGGAATACTTACAGAATTAATATTGGTATTTTGTTGAGGCAGCTTGTTTTCCACTGCTATATATGAAATTAAAAGAAAATAAATAAAGTTATAATAATTTTGTTTCTTACCGGGCGTTGTTACGGTGGCATTAGAACAGGGCCGCTCAGTGATATTAGTAATATTATTTTTCCATTGCCATCAGCTGCTTTGTCTTGTGGCAACTATAACCATCAATTGGCTTAGATAAATCTATTTTATTTAAAAATAAGGAATACTTACAGAATTAATATTGGTATTTTGTTGAGGCAGCTTGTTTTCCACTGCTATATATGAAATTAAAAGAAAATAAATAAAGTTATAATAATTTTGTTTCTTACCGGGCGTTGTTACGGTGGCATTAGAACAGGGCCGCTCAGTGATATTAGTAATATTATTTTTTCCATTGCCATCAGCTGCTTTGTCTTGTGGCAACTATAACCATCAATTGGCTTAGATAAATCTATTTTATTTAAAAATAAGGAATACTTACAGAATTAATATTGGTATTTTGTTGAGGCAGCTTGTTTTCCACTGCTATATATGAAATTAAAAGAAAATAAATAAAGTTATAATAATTTTGTTTCTTACCGGGCGTTGTTACGGTGGCATTAGAACAGGGCCGCTCAGTGATATTAGTAATATTATTTTTTCCATTGCCATCAGCTGCTTTGTCTTGTGGCAACTATAACCATCAATTGGCTTAGATAAATCTATTTTATTTAAAAATAAGGAATACTTACAGAATTAATATTGGTATTTTGTTGAGGCAGCTTGTTTTCCACTGCTATATATGAAATTAAAAGAAAATAAATAAAGTTATAATAATTTTGTTTCTTACCGGGCGTTGTTACGGTGGCATTAGAACAGGGCCGCTCAGTGATATTAGTAATATTATTTTTCCATTGCCATCAGCTGCTTTGTCTTGTGGCAACTATAACCATCAATTGGCTTAGATAAATCTATTTTATTTAAAAATAAGGAATACTTACAGAATTAATATTGGTATTTTGTTGAGGCAGCTTGTTTTCCACTGCTATATATGAAATTAAAAGAAAATAAATAAAGTTATAATAATTTTGTTTCTTACCGGGCGTTGTTACGGTGGCATTAGAACAGGGCCGCTCAGTGATATTAGTAATATTATTTTTCCATTGCCATCAGCTGCTTTGTCTTGTGGCAACTATAACCATCAATTGGCTTAGATAAATCTATTTTATTTAAAAATAAGGAATACTTACAGAATTAATATTGGTATTTTGTTGAGGCAGCTTGTTTTCCACTGCTATATATGAAATTAAAAGAAAATAAATAAAGTTATAATAATTTTGTTTCTTACCGGGCGTTGTTACGGTGGCATTAGAACAGGGCCGCTCAGTGATATTAGTAATATTATTTTTTCCATTGCCATCAGCTGCTTTGTCTTGTGGCAACTATAACCATCAATTGGCTTAGATAAATCTATTTTATTTAAAAATAAGGAATACTTACAGAATTAATATTGGTATTTTGTTGAGGCAGCTTGTTTTCCACTGCTATATATGAAATTAAAAGAAAATAAATAAAGTTATAATAATTTTGTTTCTTACCGGGCGTTGTTACGGTGGCATTAGAACAGGGCCGCTCAGTGATATTAGTAATATTATTTTTCCATTGCCATCAGCTGCTTTGTCTTGTGGCAACTATAACCATCAATTGGCTTAGATAAATCTATTTTATTTAAAAATAAGGAATACTTACAGAATTAATATTGGTATTTTGTTGAGGCAGCTTGTTTTCCACTGCTATATATGAAATTAAAAGAAAATAAATAAAGTTATAATAATTTTGTTTCTTACCGGGCGTTGTTACGGTGGCATTAGAACAGGGCCGCTCAGTGATATTAGTAATATTATTTTTTCCATTGCCATCAGCTGCTTTGTCTTGTGGCAACTATAACCATCAATTGGCTTAGATAAATCTATTTTATTTAAAAATAAGGAATACTTACAGAATTAATATTGGTATTTTGTTGAGGCAGCTTGTTTTCCACTGCTATATATGAAATTAAAAGAAAATAAATAAAGTTATAATAATTTTGTTTCTTACCGGGCGTTGTTACGGTGGCATTAGAACAGGGCCGCTCAGTGATATTAGTAATATTATTTTTCCATTGCCATCAGCTGCTTTGTCTTGTGGCAACTATAACCATCAATTGGCTTAGATAAATCTATTTTATTTAAAAATAAGGAATACTTACAGAATTAATATTGGTATTTTGTTGAGGCAGCTTGTTTTCCACTGCTATATATGAAATTAAAAGAAAATAAATAAAGTTATAATAATTTTGTTTCTTACCGGGCGTTGTTACGGTGGCATTAGAACAGGGCCGCTCAGTGATATTAGTAATATTATTTTTCCATTGCCATCAGCTGCTTTGTCTTGTGGCAACTATAACCATCAATTGGCTTAGATAAATCTATTTTATTTAAAAATAAGGAATACTTACAGAATTAATATTGGTATTTTGTTGAGGCAGCTTGTTTTCCACTGCTATATATGAAATTAAAAGAAAATAAATAAAGTTATAATAATTTTGTTTCTTACCGGGCGTTGTTACGGTGGCATTAGAACAGGGCCGCTCAGTGATATTAGTAATATTATTTTTTCCATTGCCATCAGCTGCTTTGTCTTGTGGCAACTATAACCATCAATTGGCTTAGATAAATCTATTTTATTTAAAAAATAAGGAATACTTACAGAATTAATATTGGTATTTTGTTGAGGCAGCTTGTTTTCCACTGCTATATATGAAATTAAAAGAAAATAAATAAAGTTATAATAATTTTGTTTCTTACCGGGCGTTGTTACGGTGGCATTAGAACAGGGCCGCTCAGTGATATTAGTAATATTATTTTTTCCATTGCCATCAGCTGCTTTGTCTTGTGGCAACTATAACCATCAATTGGCTTAGATAAATCTATTTTATTTAAAAATAAGGAATACTTACAGAATTAATATTGGTATTTTGTTGAGGCAGCTTGTTTTCCACTGCTATATATGAAATTAAAAGAAAATAAATAAAGTTATAATAATTTTGTTTCTTACCGGGCGTTGTTACGGTGGCATTAGAACAGGGCCGCTCAGTGATATTAGTAATATTATTTTTCCATTGCCATCAGCTGCTTTGTCTTGTGGCAACTATAACCATCAATTGGCTTAGATAAATCTATTTTATTTAAAAATAAGGAATACTTACAGAATTAATATTGGTATTTTGTTGAGGCAGCTTGTTTTCCACTGCTATATATGAAATTAAAAGAAAATAAATAAAGTTATAATAATTTTGTTTCTTACCGGGCGTTGTTACGGTGGCATTAGAACAGGGCCGCTCAGTGATATTAGTAATATTATTTTTCCATTGCCATCAGCTGCTTTGTCTTGTGGCAACTATAACCATCAATTGGCTTAGATAAATCTATTTTATTTAAAAAATAAGGAATACTTACAGAATTAATATTGGTATTTTGTTGAGGCAGCTTGTTTTCCACTGCTATATATGAAATTAAAAGAAAATAAATAAAGTTATAATAATTTTGTTTCTTACCGGGCGTTGTTACGGTGGCATTAGAACAGGGCCGCTCAGTGATATTAGTAATATTATTTTTTCCATTGCCATCAGCTGCTTTGTCTTGTGGCAACTATAACCATCAATTGGCTTAGATAAATCTATTTTATTTAAAAAATAAGGAATACTTACAGAATTAATATTGGTATTTTGTTGAGGCAGCTTGTTTTCCACTGCTATATATGAAATTAAAAGAAAATAAATAAAGTTATAATAATTTTGTTTCTTACCGGGCGTTGTTACGGTGGCATTAGAACAGGGCCGCTCAGTGATATTAGTAATATTATTTTTTCCATTGCCATCAGCTGCTTTGTCTTGTGGCAACTATAACCATCAATTGGCTTAGATAAATCTATTTTATTTAAAAATAAGGAATACTTACAGAATTAATATTGGTATTTTGTTGAGGCAGCTTGTTTTCCACTGCTATATATGAAATTAAAAGAAAATAAATAAAGTTATAATAATTTTGTTTCTTACCGGGCGTTGTTACGGTGGCATTAGAACAGGGCCGCTCAGTGATATTAGTAATATTATTTTTCCATTGCCATCAGCTGCTTTGTCTTGTGGCAACTATAACCATCAATTGGCTTAGATAAATCTATTTTATTTAAAAAATAAGGAATACTTACAGAATTAATATTGGTATTTTGTTGAGGCAGCTTGTTTTCCACTGCTATATATGAAATTAAAAGAAAATAAATAAAGTTATAATAATTTTGTTTCTTACCGGGCGTTGTTACGGTGGCATTAGAACAGGGCCGCTCAGTGATATTAGTAATATTATTTTTTCCATTGCCATCAGCTGCTTTGTCTTGTGGCAACTATAACCATCAATTGGCTTAGATAAATCTATTTTATTTAAAAATAAGGAATACTTACAGAATTAATATTGGTATTTTGTTGAGGCAGCTTGTTTTCCACTGCTATATATGAAATTAAAAGAAAATAAATAAAGTTATAATAATTTTGTTTCTTACCGGGCGTTGTTACGGTGGCATTAGAACAGGGCCGCTCAGTGATATTAGTAATATTATTTTTTCCATTGCCATCAGCTGCTTTGTCTTGTGGCAACTATAACCATCAATTGGCTTAGATAAATCTATTTTATTTAAAAAATAAGGAATACTTACAGAATTAATATTGGTATTTTGTTGAGGCAGCTTGTTTTCCACTGCTATATATGAAATTAAAAGAAAATAAATAAAGTTATAATAATTTTGTTTCTTACCGGGCGTTGTTACGGTGGCATTAGAACAGGGCCGCTCAGTGATATTAGTAATATTATTTTTCCATTGCCATCAGCTGCTTTGTCTTGTGGCAACTATAACCATCAATTGGCTTAGATAAATCTATTTTATTTAAAAAATAAGGAATACTTACAGAATTAATATTGGTATTTTGTTGAGGCAGCTTGTTTTCCACTGCTATATATGAAATTAAAAGAAAATAAATAAAGTTATAATAATTTTGTTTCTTACCGGGCGTTGTTACGGTGGCATTAGAACAGGGCCGCTCAGTGATATTAGTAATATTATTTTTCCATTGCCATCAGCTGCTTTGTCTTGTGGCAACTATAACCATCAATTGGCTTAGATAAATCTATTTTATTTAAAAATAAGGAATACTTACAGAATTAATATTGGTATTTTGTTGAGGCAGCTTGTTTTCCACTGCTATATATGAAATTAAAAGAAAATAAATAAAGTTATAATAATTTTGTTTCTTACCGGGCGTTGTTACGGTGGCATTAGAACAGGGCCGCTCAGTGATATTAGTAATATTATTTTTTCCATTGCCATCAGCTGCTTTGTCTTGTGGCAACTATAACCATCAATTGGCTTAGATAAATCTATTTTATTTAAAAAATAAGGAATACTTACAGAATTAATATTGGTATTTTGTTGAGGCAGCTTGTTTTCCACTGCTATATATGAAATTAAAAGAAAATAAATAAAGTTATAATAATTTTGTTTCTTACCGGGCGTTGTTACGGTGGCATTAGAACAGGGCCGCTCAGTGATATTAGTAATATTATTTTTTCCATTGCCATCAGCTGCTTTGTCTTGTGGCAACTATAACCATCAATTGGCTTAGATAAATCTATTTTATTTAAAAAATAAGGAATACTTACAGAATTAATATTGGTATTTTGTTGAGGCAGCTTGTTTTCCACTGCTATATATGAAATTAAAAGAAAATAAATAAAGTTATAATAATTTTGTTTCTTACCGGGCGTTGTTACGGTGGCATTAGAACAGGGCCGCTCAGTGATATTAGTAATATTATTTTTTCCATTGCCATCAGCTGCTTTGTCTTGTGGCAACTATAACCATCAATTGGCTTAGATAAATCTATTTTATTTAAAAAATAAGGAATACTTACAGAATTAATATTGGTATTTTGTTGAGGCAGCTTGTTTTCCACTGCTATATATGAAATTAAAAGAAAATAAATAAAGTTATAATAATTTTGTTTCTTACCGGGCGTTGTTACGGTGGCATTAGAACAGGGCCGCTCAGTGATATTAGTAATATTATTTTTCCATTGCCATCAGCTGCTTTGTCTTGTGGCAACTATAACCATCAATTGGCTTAGATAAATCTATTTTATTTAAAAAATAAGGAATACTTACAGAATTAATATTGGTATTTTGTTGAGGCAGCTTGTTTTCCACTGCTATATATGAAATTAAAAGAAAATAAATAAAGTTATAATAATTTTGTTTCTTACCGGGCGTTGTTACGGTGGCATTAGAACAGGGCCGCTCAGTGATATTAGTAATATTATTTTTTCCATTGCCATCAGCTGCTTTGTCTTGTGGCAACTATAACCATCAATTGGCTTAGATAAATCTATTTTATTTAAAAATAAGGAATACTTACAGAATTAATATTGGTATTTTGTTGAGGCAGCTTGTTTTCCACTGCTATATATGAAATTAAAAGAAAATAAATAAAGTTATAATAATTTTGTTTCTTACCGGGCGTTGTTACGGTGGCATTAGAACAGGGCCGCTCAGTGATATTAGTAATATTATTTTTCCATTGCCATCAGCTGCTTTGTCTTGTGGCAACTATAACCATCAATTGGCTTAGATAAATCTATTTTATTTAAAAAATAAGGAATACTTACAGAATTAATATTGGTATTTTGTTGAGGCAGCTTGTTTTCCACTGCTATATATGAAATTAAAAGAAAATAAATAAAGTTATAATAATTTTGTTTCTTACCGGGCGTTGTTACGGTGGCATTAGAACAGGGCCGCTCAGTGATATTAGTAATATTATTTTTTCCATTGCCATCAGCTGCTTTGTCTTGTGGCAACTATAACCATCAATTGGCTTAGATAAATCTATTTTATTTAAAAAATAAGGAATACTTACAGAATTAATATTGGTATTTTGTTGAGGCGGCTTGTTTTCCACTGCTATATATGAAATTAAAAGAAAATAAATAAAGTTATAATAATTTTGTTTCTTACCGGGCGTTGTTACGGTGGCATTAGAACAGGGCCGCTCAGTGATATTAGTAATATTATTTTTCCATTGCCATCAGCTGCTTTGTCTTGTGGCAACTATAACCATCAATTGGCTTAGATAAATCTATTTTATTTAAAAAATAAGGAATACTTACAGAATTAATATTGGTATTTTGTTGAGGCAGCTTGTTTTCCACTGCTATATATGAAATTAAAAGAAAATAAATAAAGTTATAATAATTTTGTTTCTTACCGGGCGTTGTTACGGTGGCATTAGAACAGGGCCGCTCAGTGATATTAGTAATATTATTTTTTCCATTGCCATCAGCTGCTTTGTCTTGTGGCAACTATAACCATCAATTGGCTTAGATAAATCTATTTTATTTAAAAAATAAGGAATACTTACAGAATTAATATTGGTATTTTGTTGAGGCGGCTTGTTTTCCACTGCTATATATGAAATTAAAAGAAAATAAATAAAGTTATAATAATTTTGTTTCTTACCGGGCGTTGTTACGGTGGCATTAGAACAGGGCCGCTCAGTGATATTAGTAATATTATTTTTTCCATTGCCATCAGCTGCTTTGTCTTGTGGCAACTATAACCATCAATTGGCTTAGATAAATCTATTTTATTTAAAAAATAAGGAATACTTACAGAATTAATATTGGTATTTTGTTGAGGCAGCTTGTTTTCCACTGCTATATATGAAATTAAAAGAAAATAAATAAAGTTATAATAATTTTGTTTCTTACCGGGCGTTGTTACGGTGGCATTAGAACAGGGCCGCTCAGTGATATTAGTAATATTATTTTTTCCATTGCCATCAGCTGCTTTGTCTTGTGGCAACTATAACCATCAATTGGCTTAGATAAATCTATTTTATTTAAAAAATAAGGAATACTTACAGAATTAATATTGGTATTTTGTTGAGGCAGCTTGTTTTCCACTGCTATATATGAAATTAAAAGAAAATAAATAAAGTTATAATAATTTTGTTTCTTACCGGGCGTTGTTACGGTGGCATTAGAACAGGGCCGCTCAGTGATATTAGTAATATTATTTTTTCCATTGCCATCAGCTGCTTTGTCTTGTGGCAACTATAACCATCAATTGGCTTAGATAAATCTATTTTATTTAAAAAATAAGGAATACTTACAGAATTAATATTGGTATTTTGTTGAGGCGGCTTGTTTTCCACTGCTATATATGAAATTAAAAGAAAATAAATAAAGTTATAATAATTTTGTTTCTTACCGGGCGTTGTTACGGTGGCATTAGAACAGGGCCGCTCAGTGATATTAGTAATATTATTTTTCCATTGCCATCAGCTGCTTTGTCTTGTGGCAACTATAACCATCAATTGGCTTAGATAAATCTATTTTATTTAAAAAATAAGGAATACTTACAGAATTAATATTGGTATTTTGTTGAGGCGGCTTGTTTTCCACTGCTATATATGAAATTAAAAGAAAATAAATAAAGTTATAATAATTTTGTTTCTTACCGGGCGTTGTTACGGTGGCATTAGAACAGGGCCGCTCAGTGATATTAGTAATATTATTTTTTCCATTGCCATCAGCTGCTTTGTCTTGTGGCAACTATAACCATCAATTGGCTTAGATAAATCTATTTTATTTAAAAAATAAGGAATACTTACAGAATTAATATTGGTATTTTGTTGAGGCAGCTTGTTTTCCACTGCTATATATGAAATTAAAAGAAAATAAATAAAGTTATAATAATTTTGTTTCTTACCGGGCGTTGTTACGGTGGCATTAGAACAGGGCCGCTCAGTGATATTAGTAATATTATTTTTCCATTGCCATCAGCTGCTTTGTCTTGTGGCAACTATAACCATCAATTGGCTTAGATAAATCTATTTTATTTAAAAATAAGGAATACTTACAGAATTAATATTGGTATTTTGTTGAGGCAGCTTGTTTTCCACTGCTATATATGAAATTAAAAGAAAATAAATAAAGTTATAATAATTTTGTTTCTTACCGGGCGTTGTTACGGTGGCATTAGAACAGGGCCGCTCAGTGATATTAGTAATATTATTTTTTCCATTGCCATCAGCTGCTTTGTCTTGTGGCAACTATAACCATCAATTGGCTTAGATAAATCTATTTTATTTAAAAATAAGGAATACTTACAGAATTAATATTGGTATTTTGTTGAGGCAGCTTGTTTTCCACTGCTATATATGAAATTAAAAGAAAATAAATAAAGTTATAATAATTTTGTTTCTTACCGGGCGTTGTTACGGTGGCATTAGAACAGGGCCGCTCAGTGATATTAGTAATATTATTTTTCCATTGCCATCAGCTGCTTTGTCTTGTGGCAACTATAACCATCAATTGGCTTAGATAAATCTATTTTATTTAAAAATAAGGAATACTTACAGAATTAATATTGGTATTTTGTTGAGGCAGCTTGTTTTCCACTGCTATATATGAAATTAAAAGAAAATAAATAAAGTTATAATAATTTTGTTTCTTACCGGGCGTTGTTACGGTGGCATTAGAACAGGGCCGCTCAGTGATATTAGTAATATTATTTTTCCATTGCCATCAGCTGCTTTGTCTTGTGGCAACTATAACCATCAATTGGCTTAGATAAATCTATTTTATTTAAAAAATAAGGAATACTTACAGAATTAATATTGGTATTTTGTTGAGGCAGCTTGTTTTCCACTGCTATATATGAAATTAAAAGAAAATAAATAAAGTTATAATAATTTTGTTTCTTACCGGGCGTTGTTACGGTGGCATTAGAACAGGGCCGCTCAGTGATATTAGTAATATTATTTTTCCATTGCCATCAGCTGCTTTGTCTTGTGGCAACTATAACCATCAATTGGCTTAGATAAATCTATTTTATTTAAAAAATAAGGAATACTTACAGAATTAATATTGGTATTTTGTTGAGGCAGCTTGTTTTCCACTGCTATATATGAAATTAAAAGAAAATAAATAAAGTTATAATAATTTTGTTTCTTACCGGGCGTTGTTACGGTGGCATTAGAACAGGGCCGCTCAGTGATATTAGTAATATTATTTTTCCATTGCCATCAGCTGCTTTGTCTTGTGGCAACTATAACCATCAATTGGCTTAGATAAATCTATTTTATTTAAAAAATAAGGAATACTTACAGAATTAATATTGGTATTTTGTTGAGGCAGCTTGTTTTCCACTGCTATATATGAAATTAAAAGAAAATAAATAAAGTTATAATAATTTTGTTTCTTACCGGGCGTTGTTACGGTGGCATTAGAACAGGGCCGCTCAGTGATATTAGTAATATTATTTTTCCATTGCCATCAGCTGCTTTGTCTTGTGGCAACTATAACCATCAATTGGCTTAGATAAATCTATTTTATTTAAAAAATAAGGAATACTTACAGAATTAATATTGGTATTTTGTTGAGGCAGCTTGTTTTCCACTGCTATATATGAAATTAAAAGAAAATAAATAAAGTTATAATAATTTTGTTTCTTACCGGGCGTTGTTACGGTGGCATTAGAACAGGGCCGCTCAGTGATATTAGTAATATTATTTTTTCCATTGCCATCAGCTGCTTTGTCTTGTGGCAACTATAACCATCAATTGGCTTAGATAAATCTATTTTATTTAAAAATAAGGAATACTTACAGAATTAATATTGGTATTTTGTTGAGGCAGCTTGTTTTCCACTGCTATATATGAAATTAAAAGAAAATAAATAAAGTTATAATAATTTTGTTTCTTACCGGGCGTTGTTACGGTGGCATTAGAACAGGGCCGCTCAGTGATATTAGTAATATTATTTTTCCCATTGCCATCAGCTGCTTTGTCTTGTGGCAACTATAACCATCAATTGGCTTAGATAAATCTATTTTATTTAAAAAATAAGGAATAGTCTAAGAGCTAGCGACCAAAAAGGTCATGTGGCTTCAGCATTTTTATATTTTGTTAGCCGCTTCCCTGGGCAACCTTTTTCGACAATGTCCATATCTGTCAGGCCGCGAGCGGTGGGTGCGGGTGTAGTGGAGTGGGGAAAAAACGAAAAAATGTGGGCTCAGCCACTTTAATTTTTTCCAAATCGTTCGGCCGTACTCCTGAGCACCCAAAAATTTTTGTAGCGATCGGTTGATGGGAAGGGGTGCCAGCACTAAATAGAGGCCGAAAAAAATAATAATTTTCACGTGGCTTCAGCCGTGTTGGGTTTTTGTGTGAAGCGAGATTAATTCATGAAGAAGCCCCAAAAAATTGCCACTTCAAAAGAGCGGTGGTAAGGCAGTGTAAGAAATGGTTGAAAACGTTGAATTTCACTCGAAAACGGGCCGATGGAGAGGGAAAAGCACTAGCGGAGGGAACAGCAGTCGGCGACCACGTCGGCATCCTCACGGCGCGTCGATTGTGTTCGGCCAACAGAGTAGCCGCTGTCCTTCTCGCACCAGTTGAACGGAAACACCCGAACGCTTCGGAAGGGGCAGCTGCTTCAGCTGAGCGTCTACGCATTTTCATTCACATAGTAAAAATTTAAAGAACATTATTTTCGCTCGGGCGAAAAATATTCCCTTGCGCGCCTTATTCTATTAATTATTATTTACGCAGAATATATATTCTATTCATATATATTCCTTTATTTATTCATTTTAATTTATGCAATAATTAAATTGAAATTTGTTTATTTGTTCCTTGTTATTATTTATGTCATTATGTATTCAAACAATTTTATTCCTTTTTATCTCATTTGTATTTATGCAATCCAGTATGACCTCCGGTATCCACCGTAATTAGTCGACGACATAGTAAGAAGTGTAACCTCGAAACTAACGGCGTTTTCCCCGATCGCCGTTCCCCCGATTGCACTGCCCTCCTAAACAATACCTATCCCCATCACACTGCCCCCCCAAACAATATCTACCACCCCATCACACATAAAGTATTGTTTTTAAAGAAAGACATTTTAAGAAGTGTAACCTCGCAACTAACGGCGTTTTCCCTCGATCTCACTGCCCCCCTAAACAATACCTACCAGCCCATTACACTGCCCCCCTAAACAATATCTACCCCCATCACACAAAGATAACAACTATTATAAACGAATGTTACTTCAAATAATTGTTTGTTTTGATTGTTTTTGTTTTAAAGAAAGAAACTGTACTAACTGTAACCTACCAACTAACACCGTTTACCACCAATCACATGAAAACAACTTAAATTGATTAAAACAAATTTTATAAAAAAGTTTTTTTTAAATAAAGAAATGGTAATAACTGTAACCTACCAACCGACACCGTTTACGGGCCGATCAGATGAAAACAACTTCAATCGACTAATTTATAAATTTTTTTTTAAAGAATTAATGTGCGAGTTTCCACATCACCCTAGGGGTATCACACACGATGCGTTAACAAATTTTTTTACATGGTTTCGTTTCGCCAGGAGCCCTATTTTTCCATGTTTCCCTAACACGTACGATTTTGCGGTTCATTCATTAGCGGTTACTTAATGTGTTGTGCGTTTTTAAAATCGCGATATAAAACCCTACATTGGCGGCGGCGGTTACGTTTTTCCTACTTTCGCGATATAAAACTTCGATCAGCTATTACCGTTTTCCTTCGATGTGCAAACGTCATCGCGTGACGACATGTAATGGACAGCGTCCAAGCGCCAGCCACGACGATTGACGTAAATCGAATTACTTGCGGCTTCGATAGTTTTCGCGCGGCGTGTTCCTTTTACTTTCGCGAAATAAAATTGGTCGCGGTTACGTATTACCGTTTTCATTCGATGTGCAAACGTCATCGCGTGACGACATGTAATGGACAGCGTCCAAGCGCCAGCCACGACGATTGTCGTAAATCGAATTATTTGCGGCTTAGACAGTTTTCGCGCGTGTTCCTTTTACTTTCGCGATATAAAATTGGTCGCGGTTACGTATTACCATTTTCATTCGATGTGCAAACGTCATCGCGTGACGACATGTAATGGACAGCGTCCAAGCGCCAGCCACGACGATTGACGTAAATCGAATTACTTGCGGCTTCGATAGTTTTCGCGCGGCGTGTTCCTTTTACTTTCGCGATATAAAATTGGTCGCGGTTACGTATTACCGTTTTCATTCGATGTGCAAACGTCATCGCGTGACGACATGTAATGGACAGCGTCCAAGCGCCAGCCACGACGATTGACGTAAATCGAATTACTTGCGGCATCGACAGTTTTCGCGCGCGTTTCACCTACTTTTGCGATATAAAACCCCGGTTACGTATGACCGTTTTCATTCTATGTGCAAACGTCATCGCGTGACGACATGTAATGGACAGCGTCAAGCGCCAGCCACGACGATTGACGTAAATCGAATTACTTGCGGCTTCGAAAATCGACAAGTTATTTTGAGGATGAAAAGTCTCACTGCGTCCTAGTATTAATGATATCCGGATCATTCGCGAATGCCTTGTTACGTGACAACATTCGGCACCTTTTTTAACCGTCCGCATGGACACATGTCGCGTCGATAACCGTATCGATACAAGTCCGTACCTACGTCTCGAATTCGTCGATCTCGACATATTATTTATTCGTCGTATTCGTCTACGTATACCGGTCCGTGCAGGATCATCACGTTAGGCACGGCCGGTTTCTCGAATACGACGTTTTCCGTCGTAGGTATCAAAGCTTCGAAGTGATCAGTTTCGTGCAATACGAATATCGTCCTGGTGTCATCCGAATTTCGGGTATAGGACGTGTACGTGTTGTACATCGCGTTCGTGTACGTCACTATTGGCCGGTCGATTGAAATTTGGGACGCCAATTGGGTGACGTTGTCCGCCCATGAATAATTAATTCGCGGTCTAGCGAAAATTATTTGATCGCCGTACTTCGATTCGGCGAGGGAAGTCTGATCGCTAACGGTACCCGCGTTCAAAAGTTCAAAAAGAAACCGGTTTCTTTCTTCTAATGGCGGGTCGTTTTATCGGGCATATAAAAACGTTTGCGTATTTTCGAAAATACCTATCGTATTTTACCATCGCGCGTACGCTCGCGAATCGAATGACCTTCATGTATTCGGGCGTACCGAATAGTGCGACCGATAACGACGAGTACCAACAGTTACCGTCTCCCCGAATTTTCGCGCCCTTGTAAGTTTCTCGCATCGACTGTGGTACTTGTTCGCGATTGCTTAAACCGTATAAGCCACTTTTCGTTATTATTTCGGCGGTCGTTATGCGACCAGCCGTAAATAATAATTGGTCTACCGCGTCGCATAATTCTCGTTTATCCGATAGGTATCGGCGCAACTCTACGCAATCCGAGGCGTAAATCTTTTCTCCATCATCTCCATCAATACCTCTTCGCACTCTGACCGAAGATCGGAACGATTTAATCGATTCTCGTCGTTTCCGTCTTCTATTTTGCGATTTTCGAAGTCGATGGTTCCGTAACGGCCGTTCTTTTTAAAGATTTAATTTCCGCGACTTCCGAAGTCAAACTCGAAACGTCGATTACGTCGAGAACTTCTTTCTCGTCTTTTCTTTTTCTAATATCCCTGTAGTACTCTGGTACGGGATAATAAGATTATCTTTCTTTATTTAACCGGTCCGTTTTTTCGATCCACGTAAGCAATTCTTTATAATACGGCCGAAGAAATACGCTTTTCGGTTCAAACGCGATTAATTTTAAATTTTCGTATTTTTTGACGCGCGATAAAGCCGTATAAGCTTGTCCGGAAGCGAATACGTTACTATCCAATTGCATGTACGTGTCGCCCATCGTCTGTCCTTGTACTTTATGGATGGTAACCGCCCATCCTAATTCTAGAGGTAATTGATGTCGGGCGTATTTCTCGTTTTGCCCGAACGCCGTCAAATTCTATCTGCATTTGGTGACGGGAAATTCTTGCGGATCTTCGTCAACCGTTTCGCACATCACGTACGACTCGTTCATTTCTTTGACGACCGCTTTCCGTCCGTTCACCAGCCCGTGTTCTAAATTCAAATTTCTTAAAAGTATTACCAAAGCGCCTACTTTGAGCGTCAGTTTTCTACGGTATACTTGTCCGCGATATTTTCTATCTATTTCGTCGCTTTGATCTTCCCTGAGCGGCGCGTTTCCAAGATCGGTGTCGACGGTGAGATAAGTCCTCTCTTCGCCTTCGATCTTCGACAACAACGTCTTGTTATACACGTCGCGCGTTTTTCGTAACGACACGAGAATGTGAAGGCGTCTCGAGACGACGTCTGAGTGATCGATTTCGTCGACCTTTCGTTTCTCGAAATACTCTACATCGCGCGAAATACGTCGTCCTCTTGGCGCACGATCGTTTGCAAACGATAAATCGCGAATAATCTATGAAATTCCGGCAACGAAAACACAACGCTGTTACCGTAAGAAGGTAATTGGGCCGGGTCCCCGAACAAAATGACGTGTTTACCTCCGAAATGAGCCCTTACGCGTTTCGTTTCGTACTTAGGATGTAAACAGAGCTGTCGGTGGAGCTCTTCGAATACTTCCTCGGATATCATCGACATCTCGTCTATTAATATGAGGTCGGCGTCCCGCACGATCGCCGCCTCTACAGAACCGACGACGAGATTCGATTTGTTCGCGGTGTCCATACGGAGTGACGAATGAATCGTTCGACCTTTTATTAGGTAAGCCGCAGTACCGGTAGGCGCTAGGACGTGGAACTTTAACAAACCTCTTTCGGAACACGCGTATGCGCACAAGGCCTTTAGTATATAACTTTTACCGGTTCCCGCCGGTCCGAATATGGCCGCCAACGTTTGTCTTCTTTGGGCGATCCTCTCGATTATCTTGTCGAATACGGCTTTCTGTTCCTCGTTGAAGGTTTCTTCGTATTCTTCGACGGGACGAAGATTTAATTTCGCGAGGTGATCTAGTTTGAACGCTTCTTCGTCCTCGGCGTCGTTATCGTACAGTACTTCCGGGTACTCGAATACTCCGCGATCTTTGACGGATTCTTCGAAACGTATTAAATCCTCTTCCGTCAAATAATTGGCTTCTTTCATTTTCGTCGCCATCAACATCAACCGGTGTTTGTCGAACGGCAACGACGTCGTACCTTCGAGGAACTCCATGCACGTCTCTCGATCGCTCCAAACTTCGTGTTCGATACAGTAACGCAAATAAGGATTTTTATCGTTACCGTCGAACGTAATCGCCTTGATCGTTTCACGATTCCAAGGGTATTTGTCCAAGAGAAGTTTCAGGCAGTACCTTTCTTGGTCTTTAGCCCATTACATAAATTTAAGCACTATTTAAAAAACTATCTGGTTGAACAATGTTTCTACGAGATTAGAGAATTTATATAAACTGTGATCTTTGCTCTTTTTGTGACAGATTTATCTTTAGTAAAGTTACTGTACTTTGTTCTTTTCTTGAAGATAAATAAATGATTGAATTGAAATTGAATTGAAATTTGCCGTACGGTAAAAGGAACGGGTACCGGATTATAGCCCTGTTCTTCCTTTTGAAAAATTTTTTGCCTTCTCTGACGGCGCGTTCTCGATTTTCGTCGACGACACTCTCTTCGTTTTCCTCTTCGTCGTCAACGTGCAGTCCTTTCGAGACGTATTTGTAGGTTCTATAGAATTCTGGGTACGTCAACCCTTCGAATTCTTTCGGCCTATCCAAATACCTATCTATCTTCGACTCGTAATAGACGTCTTCCGAATCCGGATCCAAGGGCAGATGTATCTTCTTTTTTAATATTTTTTCGCGGACTTCTATTTCGATCGGCAGGTATACGACGTCGACGTTCGAGCCTTTGGCCGGAAATTGGAGCAGTACGTCGCACGCTTCGATGATGCCGACCACTCTCATGTTCAGATACTTCTCGACGTCGGAGGCCTTTCCGGAAATGTTCCTGCCGTATGCCACTTTTACTGTCGTTTCCGGTTTAGACATGTATTTTGCCAAGTACATCTCCCAACCGTTGCTCGATACTTCTTGAACGTTGACGTGCGCTCTCGTCGTCAACAACAAACGGATGGTGTACGGCACGACGTTCCTATCTTCGACGCAGCGACGCCGATACGTTTTTCTCAATTCCTTCTCTTGCTGGACCGTTTGGTATTGGGGCAGCTTATATGGAAAACCGAACCGACACGATTTTAAAACTTTTTTGCCCATGCGATGCCACAAATCCGGCAAACATTTATGTATTTGATATTTTAAAACGAGCGCTCTCAATTGTTCCGTGAACGCGAGGTCCGTACCTCCTCTCGGAACTTCCGCTTTAACTACGTTAGATGGAGCCGCGCCTTTTATCGAAACCGCTAAGTGAATGTGAACCGCGCCCCTTTTCTGACTCGCGTCTGTACCAGTACCTTTCGACATCGCCCAGTTCTCCAGGTCTATCTAAATTTTCGCGTTTATATTTACTCCATCTCTGTTGGAAGGCCAATGAACATTCGAGCACGCAATCTACTGCCGCGAGAGGCTGCTCGTTTTCGTGAAAAGTTTCGCAAGAGTCGCCCGGTCCATGTCGAACGATACGTTGAATTTCCGGCCAGTTGTCGTTCGTCTTGATCGTCACGAAATAGGTCGGTTGATTTTTAATGTCTACCGTGATGGCGTGTAATTCTTGTTGCGCTTGCCACCAATAACTACGCGAACCGGGTATGTTTGCCGGAACTTTCGAACCGTATCTTTCGTACGCCGGGTTACCCTCTTTTTTCGTTTTCTCATAATCTGTTGAGCCATCAACGAATTTTTAATGTACCGGTTCAATTCGAAAAATATTAACTGATGGCTCTTGCGAAAACGGTCGTCCCAATTCAATAGGATCAATTTGATCCAATCTCTCGGTTTGAGATTTCCTTCGGATCAAACGAACCGATGCCGTTGGGAAATAATTTCGGAAACGCCAACGCTTGAGATAAGGACTGTTCAAGTCAGGTCTCATAAATTCTCGAATTTCTCGTTTCGACGTTTCGTCAGATCGGATCGGATGGGTGGCTCCTACTACGAAATCCTCGTCGGCAGGTATGTCCGCGTCGCATCGGCCTTGCGGAATCCACATACCTATCTTTTCTTTTCCCATCTCCGTGCCGAGATCCTTGCCGTCGGTCGTGGTTAATTCCAAATCGCCGCCTAAAAGTAACGCGTTTTTTTGTTTTATATACCGCAGGATCGTTTCGCCGTTGGCGTAAAATTGTTTATACAACCGCTATTTTTTTTCAGCCAACGAAGCGCTCTCGTCACGTTCGGGCTTAAATATTTGTACGCGGACAAATCTACCGGTGTTTTTTCTACGACGGATCCTAAAAGAGCGAGATACGCTCGGTCCGTCTTCCTCATAAGATTGACTTCGCCTTGATGGTGGACCATCTTTTTATCGGATCCCTATTCGAATGCGGTATATAATAAGTTGCTATCACCGCTATGTCGGATAATTCGTAAACCGACGTCAAACTTTCCAACTCTTTCGGTACTTGGACCAAACCGTTCGTCGGATTCCGAATGTCGAAATTTTTCAAAACTTCTTCGGGATTTCTCGTACACAACTTGCACGCGTACCAATTATCGTCGTCGAATTTGTACGACAAATTAGGCGGGATGGTCTCGTACATATCTTCGACTCTCGCTTTCGAACGAGGCCGCACGGGTGAATACCTCTTGTTATTTTTATATTCTCCGAATAGAAGCATGCCGCAATTGTAACAAACACCTACGTAGATGTTTTTTCTGCCGATTTCGATTCCAGACCGATGCCATTCTAAAAACACTTCCGTTTCCCGAACGTCAGTAGGCATATTTTCGACCGAAGTTTCCGCACGTTTAATCGATTTCATATCAATTGCCGCTTTAACTTTTACGTTAATTTCATCTATAAAATCGTCCGTTTTTAATTCGATAATATTATTAAAACGTTTTCGAAGATTATCGGCACTGCCTTCGTAAATTTGTCCCGTTGCTTCTATTCGAACCGCGAAGAGGTCGTGCAATAATTCACAAAAGCCAATGTATTTTTGCGTAGTAACGTTGAATAAATGTTGCCGATGTTTAGCTTCCACCCCGCATTCTATTAAAATTTTTTCCGCTTCCGCATTCCATTTTAAATAAACGCCGCGCTTTTTTTCTTTGTCATCCCGATTTAACAAAGTTTTTAATTTTTGCATAAGTGACGCTTGCGTAATCGAAGATTTGACGTATTTTATTTGGTGCACGTTTAAATTTTGAATAAACCGCGTCATTCACCGTTTTTTTACAGGTTTTTCATTATTTTCTAAAACAATCGCGTGTGATTCTAATAATAATATTTCGGTAATTTCGCACCAATTAAAAGTCGCCTTCTTAGGTCCGCCGCCAATGATTTTAACTATTTTGGGCGTTTCCCCAACGTAGAAAAAACTAAACGCGTAGCACAACACATTTACGAAGAAACGCAAGGTAAAAAGCATAAATTCACTCACCGCTTTAATTAGATGCATCGTTGTCACTTTCCACTAAAAATTTCACTGGATATTTTTATTTTTCAATTAATTTTGAAGAGCGATAGCAATGGACGTGTACTTCGCCTTCAAGAAATAATTGAAAGTGGTTGGCGTCGAAATGAAATTAGTTACAATTAGTGAATGGTTACGTTGGATGCGGGTACGTGCGATTTTTTAGTCGTGCGATGTCGTACGATGTCGGAAATAAAACAAACAAACTAATTTAAAGGTGTGCGGTTACATTAACTGCGTTTTAGTCGGATGTTATCGTGCGATGTCGGCCGATTAAGCGAGAAGAACAAACGTGTTTGTTTTCTCGGCGACATCGTACGATATTAACGATATAGAAGGCTGTCACCTGTGGCATTCAATAATAATTGAGAAGATTTATTTAAAATGGACTTAGAAAAGCTAATTTTATGTGTTCAATCGAGGAAGCCGTTGTGGGATCAAACATGTAAAGACTACCATAATAGAGTTATAGTAAAAAGGGATGGGAAGAGGTAGCAAAGGAAATGGAAGAAACAAGTAAGTAAATATTTTGCATATTTATATTTAGCTAGTAGGTAGAATACAAAATTTAATTAGCTTGAAAAATAAACAATAATACATACATATTTTTACACAAATTTTCATTTTACTTGAAAAGGCACTGACCCTATAGGGCTGCTAAAATAATTTTTCAATTTGTCTCGCATATGCAGCTACAGTTGAACGATTATTGGTTCGTGTAATTCTATTATAATTGTTGTGTGAAACACTGATTACCTCAGGGTACATTTTAAAATTATTTTCGGTACATCTTTCCTTATCAATAATTATATTATGAAGAATACATGCGCATTTAACAATAATATCTGCTTTGTCTGGATGGCATTCTATGTCTTTTTGAGGATCCTCCATTTGGAACATAGTATGCCAAATGCACATTCAACAATCCTCCTTGCTCGGGATAATCTATAATTATAAATCTCTTCTTGCTCACTGAGGTTACGACCAGAATAGGGTCTCATTAAATACACCTTTAAAGGATAGGCTTCATCGCCCAAGAGCACATATGGAATGGTAATATCTGTATTTGGAATAGTTTGATCCTCTGGTAGGCAAAAAGTTTTATTTTCTAATCGTTCTTTTAAACTGCTGCCAGCAAAATCCCTCCATCACTTTGTTTTCCATATGATCCGATATCAATATACAAAAATCTACAATGCGCATCAGCAACTGCTTGTAGAACAATAGAATAATAAGATTTATAATTCCAATACATGGAACCGGAATTTGGTGGACAACGCAGCCTTATATGTTTTCCATCAATACATCCTATGCACTGTGGAAAATTCCATTTCTTAAAAAGTCTTCAGCTACAGTTTTGTGCACTGCTGATGTCGGAAATGGCATATGTTGTGTATTGAATTCTTCCCATATTACTTGGCATACTTCGTAAACGATATTTCTTATTGTTGGATGAGATATTCTAAATGAGAATGCAAGGCTTCTGAAAGACATCCCGGTCGATAAAAACCTAAAAATATATTTATTATCATTCTCACGTAACAATTAAACAGACATTATTGAATATACAGAGTGAGTCATGAGGAACGATTTGGTCCAGTTTTTGGTAAAACATGATACTACTAGAGCATTTGATTAGCGATCTCAAAAGTTGAAATTCCAGGACCGACATAATAACATTCAAATTTTATACACACAATGCTCTATAGCAAATAATATGCAAAAAATACAAATACCTACATGACTCACGCTGTATAGTAGAAATTGAACACAAGATCATTTGGCTTATTTAATGACAAGTTTAAGTTACTGTATCTTTGTAGGTGTTGCGGTAAGAGGCAAATGGAGAAATTTGCGAGATACATTCCGCAGAGAATTTGCAAAAACACAAAGCAGTAGATCTGGAGATGCAGGTGGAAGTTCAAAGAAAATCAAATGGGCCTACTTCGAATTGATGCTGTTTATAAAAGATACATTAAGTGCAAGACCATCAACTGCTAATATTCCGAGGGATGAAGGAAATGGAGGACAAAATGTGGAGGATAATGTAGATACCGATGAAAATAGTGGAGAAGTTGGCAATGAAAGTCAATTTGATAGAGATGAGACAACACAACAAGATGCAATAGAAAATAGTTCTGGTTTTCGAACTCCTGCTAGAGAGAAAGTCGTAAGGGAACACCGCAGTAACCTGCAACAGAAGAGAAAAGAGTCTACAGATGTGTATGAGCGGCTTATCAACATAGAAAACAAAAATTGGAAGCGTATGCAGCAAAAATGTCCTTTCCAACGATAGTAATTATCATTTCTTAATGAGCTTATTGCCGCTTATGCAGGCTCTTCCATCTACGAGAAATATGCAAATGAGACTCAATATGCAACAACTTTTTCTTAACGATCAGTATCAGAATCCACCCCAAAACACTATTTCTACTCCGCAAGCTTCTCCATGTGAAACGTATGCTTCAACATCTACTGCACAATCCTCGACACAATCACGAGTTTTTAGTCCGCCAGCTGACTCTTTTACTAAACAAACAGACCTATCACCACACAATATCGGCTACGAAGTCAGAAAATGCTGCTAGATATTTCCACAGTTTTCAATAAGGATGTGAATTATTATTTAAATAAATGATACTTACCTAAGTGTTACAGTTAATTTTGTCCAGGATCAATACTTTTCCGAAAATTAGAATATGTTTCGAGTCGTTGGTGGATTCTATTTAGTATATAGTTGAATGTTGTAGGCAACATTCTAAAGTACTCATGAAACTTTTGTGGCTGCTTGCTCAACTCCTTGAAAAGGGTTACGTACTCCCTTCCTGGTCTCTCCTTAAGTACATATTATTAACCCAATATTTTCTTTTTTTATTTAACACCATAAATTTCAAACAACTATTTTCAAGGAAATATAAATCCCCTTCGTCATCCATTTTGAACTGAAACTTCGGATGCAACGCATCGCAAACAATGTAACCACTCAATCGTACGACAACCGGTCTTACGACATCGCACGACTAAAAAATCGCACGTACCCGCATCCAATGTAACCATTCACTTAGTTACGAACCCTGTTGCCGGATTTAATCAGTTTCTTCCATAATTGTGTAAAATTTTGTAAGTTTGTTTTTTTAAATTATTTTACGTTGACTTGATGTTATATCTAATTAATAATGCAAAAAAGTATTTATGAATTTCAAATCACAATTTCACATTAAGTATAATTAATTTAAAATGTTTACAACCTTAGCGTCATACTAAAAAACGTTCCTTTAAATATGAAAATAAAAATTTATATCTACCGTATTAGAAAAATTGTTAAATGCGAGAATATTCCGTTAATTTAAAAATAAAAAGATAAAACTAAATGTAAAAATTGAAATGAATCTACAACTTGTGTATATTAAGTTGCATAAGCTACAGGTTCAACCCTTATAAATTTTTGATAAAATTTTTAAGCTTTTATTACAATTTTAATCAAAATAGCATATCAGATTATATCTATGAAGTTTAAATACCATTTATTTCAAATATCAGAGTACCATTAACAAAAAACGGTACTGCATGAAATTCAAATTCTACAATTTTAAACAAAATTACTGGTCAGAATACATCGATGAAGTTTTAATCCATTTATCAATGAACTATTAAACAACAAATTACTGTATGAAATGCAAACTCTAATTATGAATTGAAACACAAAACGTTTGAGTAGATTTCAAAAGTAAAATAGAAAAGGTATTGTAAAGTATAAAAACAAAATTATTCGTTTATTTTTAGATGTCTTGTATTACTTAAACATAAATTGTAAAATAGCTTTCGAAATGTTTTCAAACGTATAAGATAAGACAGTTCATTTAAGGCCTTTCGTTTATATTTTATGACAATAAAGTAGAAAAACCAATCGTCTAACATTTAAATACGGTTTCCAAATTAATAATTGAAGACAAGAACGAAAAGCCTTAATTATGGATAATAATTATACTAGAAGCATAGAAACAAATCCGCAACAAAAATTGTTTTATCTCAATAAAATGGACGTTGAACGTTGAAAAACCCAAATACAATCTCATGCAGGATGTGCTTCACTAAATTTTAATAAGGATTTCCGTAAATTTTCCGATTCCATTTCCAATAAGATGTTCTTACATCGGCTTCATTTAATTTAATATACAGACTTAAAGATGGTTTATGCAGCTTCATTTAGTTTAACATTTGGTGTAATAATGTAAAGTAATTTAATATAACTTATAAAAAGGGTGTGTTTATGAAATGTTATTTAAGTTAATCTAATATTAGATAAGTGCGAATGCTTCTTATTTGTTGTCGTACTCGAGCTGTAATTGTGTCGTGTACGTAGAAAAAAGACCGAGATCAAAACTAACTGTCCAACAATCTAACGTCAAAGATAAAGGTTAACAAACTCTTACGTTAAATTTCTTGCGTCCGCTTAAGTTACGTTAAATAACAGCATGAACGTGCATACCTAAATTACACTATATATCTCCTTAAAATGTTAAGTTAACTAAATGTTAAATTAAGTGAAGCTGTATAAACAGAGCTTTAATCGTTTTAGAAATCTGAAAAGACGTGAATGTTAATTTGCTTTTCGTTCGGTTGTTTAGATTTACACTTATGAAATAATCCGTTTCCCCACATTTTTCTGTAATTGTTCAAATTCTGCTAGATTTTCTTCATGTCTTAGACACATTTCGATTAGTTACTCAGCTAAACAACTTGATAAGATCTGGATCGTCTTTAAATAAGATGAGTTCTATTTATCTGATGAACCTAAAATTCTCGTGCACGATTAATTATTCTTCTTAAAACTACTTACCAAATATTGAAAATGTTGTCGTAAAGCAATAATAATCTTCGTATTTAACTAACCAATGATCAATATACTAAAACCGTTGAAATGATACACCTGTTGCGTAATCAGACTAGCTACTGTTTACCGTTTCTTTAAGTAAGACGATTTTCATTTATCTGACGAAACTAAAAATCATCGGCCACAATTAATGTTCTACTTAAAGCCGGGTCCAGACGAGTGTAGCGTGTAATGTAAGATTACGTGTAATTTAGCATCAACAGTGTGGACGGCACACGAACTCAAAGCGAATTGTGAACGCGAAAATATTTCAAAAGCTGTTTCCACTCAGTTGCTACGAACATGCCGAATAGGAAGGTCGTGATAGCTGGTGCGGCTTTTATTTTCATGTATTTACTAACTGAAGACCGCAAAACTCGGAAGCGTCGATGGTGGAAAACTAATTTGTATAAAAGAAGATCTTCTTTACTTGTGGAACTAAAATCTCAACATATAAGTGGTCAATATAAAAACTTTACCCGGATGTCGCCTACTGACTTCGAATATTTGTTAACAATCATTGCGCCTAAAATATCAAGACAAGACACTATAATGAGATCTGCAATTTCGCCGCAAGATAGACTGGCTCTAACACTAAGATTTTTGGCAACAGGAGATTCATTTACAAGCCTTCAATACACCTTCAGAATTTCAAAACAGTCAATGTCTTGCATTGTACCAGAAGTTTGTGAAGCGATTATAAACTCATTGAAAGAAAACATTAAGGTGAGTTTTACATATTTTTATTTATTTATTAAAATAACAAATTAAGCTATTGTATTAAGTAGGGTAAGCAAAATTAAAATTATTCCAAAATTAAAATTAGAAAATTAAATCAAATTGTATCTTCAAATCATGTAGTACAAAATTTATTCTTTTCAAATCAGGTCATTCACAAAATCTACATCTTCATATGAAGTTTGAGATAATTCTGAGGGAACAGGTGAAGCATATGGAGCAGTAAGGCAACTTGTCTGATTCTGACCTGTTGAATACCCTGAAGTAAGTTCTGAGCGATTAGACAAAGAAGGTGGTTCATTGCAGTATCTTGATGAAGGAATCGAGCCTGTTGTATACCCACTGTAATTGAATGCCGATGGATAATAATGTTGAGAAAAGTTAGTGCATCCTTCATCGGCTTTGAATATTACGTCCATTATTGCTCGCTGCACGGCATTTTTAGTACTTCTGTTATATTGTTGCATCTTGCTGCATATAAAATTTGAAAAGAAAAGGGTTTCACTGTCAAAATCGTTTGGATTATTGTTTCGGGGTTCAGGAGTATGACTAGAAGCAGCACTCTTAAGCAGGCCAAGAGCCTCCGAAAGCATACCCATTTTTTTATTTTCGTCTGATTTCTTTTTTTTTAGGGGCCTGACCAGTTGGTGATATAAATTCTGAACTGTTATCATTTTCTACACTTGTTGATGCACTCTGTTCCGGTTCATTTGTAATCTGTAATTAAAAAGAAATTCATTGTTTCAGCTGCCAAAAACAGAGTCAGAATGGATCCAGATCTCAAACAGATTTGATGAATTGTGGAATTTTCCCCATTGTGCAGGAGCCATGGACGGTAAACATGTCATTCTCGAGGCTCCGGTACATAGTGGCACAGAATATCGTAACTACAAATCGAATTTCAGTATAGTGATGTTTGCTTTAGTAGACGCGGAATATAATTATAAATTTCTGGATGTCGGATGTCAAGGCCGCATTTCAGATGGTGGAATTTTAAAGAAACTGAATTATATAAAAAACTAGAAAATAATTCGTTAAGATTGCCTGCACCTGAAGCACTGCAAGGTAGAAACAAAGTAGTACCATATGTTTTGTAGGAGACTCTGCCTTTCCTTTACAAAACAATATAATGAAACCCTATTCAGGAGAATACCCCAAGGGATCGCCGCGAAGAATTTTTAATTACCGGTTAAGCAGAGCTCGCAGGATTGTAGAAAATGTATTTGGTATCACAGCATCTGTGTTCAGAGTTCTACGAAAACCTATGCTCCTTCAGCCCAAAACCGTGGAGACTATAGTAATGGCTATTGCACACTTGCATAATTTTTTGAGAAACACGGATTCATCTAAAACTTGTATGCACCCCTGGCTCACTTGACAGCGACCAAAACGGAAGATTATGTGAAGGTAGTTGGCGGAGAGATTGTGAAATGTCATCTTTACTTCCATTGAATAATGTACCTAGAAGAGCTGCCTCAACGGCAAAACAAATTAGGGATGAGTTTAATGACTATTTATGAACGAGGGTACAGTTTCTTGGCAGAATACATATTGTTAAGTTTTTTTATCAAGTCGAAGAAAACTAGTTCAATGCAGTTACCTCTGTGTTGCGTCGTTTCCTTGGATTATTTCGATCTCCTAAAAATGCCAACGCCTCGTAAGCAAACCATGTACTTTTGTACGTTTCATCCCCACCTGTAAAATAAATTACAATATATATTATATTTATATTTCAAATGGGTACTTGGAGATGAATAATAAGAACAAGGCTTGTTTAACATTTTTAAATAAATATTTTTTCAAGGTGTTCCCTCGTCAAAACGTAAATCAATCCCAATCGTTATTTCATTCACTTGTTCTCATCCCTAAAATCTAATGTCAAACTTCCATGACGTTGATATAATCTGTGGCTTTAAGTCTTGTTGGAATTACGAAATATGCAAAATAAATGCATTTTTACAGTGAATTTACAAATATTCTTAGTGAATATCAGTGCGTTGATGTGTGAACTAGTTTATATACTACTCAATGGGGTAACGTATAGTATGTGATTCTTACGCAATATCATAATTTGTGATGGGGAGGGGTTTGTTTACCTTTTTTGCCAAGTCTACTTGAATTGCGTATACAATAGAATATAGTACATATAATGTATAGTAGAATATAGTAATATAGTGGGTATACAATAGAAGTAATAATTGTACTAATAGCAAGTAAGTGATGATACCTAAGTAAAAACTAAATTAATAAATAAAAGTGTGTAATATGTAAAGCAACAGAAATTTATAATAAAACATACCTTTTCCGGAACTATGGCTCTTCTTTACTTTTCCTTTTTCTCTTCGATGTGAAGCAAGCAAACTAATCATTTTGTTTTTGCATTCTTCTACATCTCTTTCCAATGAATGAGCAATATCACTCCAAGCATCGTGTTTCAGATTTTTTATATAGTATTGCGGGTTTTTTGGATCCCAAATAACAAGTTTTTCTTGATACAAACTAATAAGTTCAAGCGATTGTTCGTCACTCCACATCATGAACGTACATACGACACAACCGTCACGAACGCCGTCCAAACGAGCACTGCGAGCGTCTTTGTGTTCGCGCGAAAAACCGACAGCCGATGGATCAACCGCGAGCGCCGCGCGAGCGTTACATGTAATGCTCGTAGTGCCGTCCACACGTAGAATTCGTGTTACATTACACGGTGGATTACATTACACATTACACTCGTCTGGACCCGGCTTAAGATGCAAACTACTTACCATAATTGAACCTTCTTAGTTATAACCTTCGAAAGGATAGGCCATATACATTTTAAAATCTTGACAAATGAAACTAATTGAAAAACTATTGCTACCTTCAACCACTAGCTTTCTAAATGCAGTCCCTAAAAACAGAAGCAAAAGTCTGTTTTAAAATCCTTTTTTTTTGCAAACATCGTTGTACCTGTAATTGTACATTGTAGGTGTATTTAAATTTCACCAGACAGTTATACCAACTTGAGCAACAAATTATATATAGGGTGAACCCATTAAATTTGTCGCTTATGTCAATTGTTTTCTTTTGATTAAAACCAATTTTATGTGAAACAAATAATGTTTAATTGTAATTGTAAACGCATGATTTTCCACGTCACCTTGGAGGTATCAGCAAGACGCGTTAACTAATTTTTTTTACATGGTTCAGTTTCGCCAGGAGCCCTATTTAACCATGGATGCGATAATAATATATCTATATGTGCCATGTTCAATCTGACGCAATAGAAGATTAAAGCCTCTAACGTTTAGATGAACATGATCCCTTAATATATTTCTGTCATATTGTGGTAGGGTAATTAATTTGAAATCCGGGGTCATACTGCACAATTTTCGAAGAAAATTGTTCTGTACCTGAACCCGTCTTTCAAATTTATCACCCATAAATGCATGCGGCGTCATCTCAGTAAAATATACAATTTTGTTGCTCAATTTTAATCGAGCGAACAATAATCTTACCGAAGCTTTAAAAGAAGAAATTATCTTTATTTTCCGCACGTCATTAATACCACAAAGTCCACAAATGACCAAAACATTGGTAGAAAAACGTACCCTCCTCGAGTTACGTAAAATGTCCTTGAAAGTCCATCCGCCTTTTACAATTTTTTTGTGGAGGCGGACCCCTTTCCCTTCCACGTACGCACACAAATTTCTTGCGTTGCTATCTGCTTTGTAAAAAAAAATAATTAATTTTATAGCAAAACCAATTTTAATTGCATCAAAAATAACGTACCCAAGACTGTAAATTGTATTTTCCAATGCACTCACTGCAGACATGATGTTTGTATTCGCTCAAGGTACAACGAGAAATGAGGAAAGACGTACAATTTCGAAAGGATGCCGATTAGCCAACCCTCTTTCCCCGTTGCCGGATTTAATTGTTTGATAGCATATTAAAGTAAAATTTTCAAACAATTTTTTTCTAATTATTTTACTTAAATTTGACATAATAATTATCGATGCAAATAATTTGTGTATGTTTAAAAAATTTTAAATTGCAACGATTGAACTTTCATTAATTCTAGAAATTTTAACAACTTTATTTTTGTTTTTATATAGTATATTTAATTTATCTTGGCCGGGATAACAAACTAAGTAGAAAACCCAGTAAATGTTACAATTGTACAATAAAAACGAAAAATCAAAAATCTTTTACAAATTACGGTACGAATTGTACATTTTAATTTTTGTGTAGAAGAGAATGATTAGCGGTTACAGAGACACTTCCACTAATGAAAATGTCAATGTACATTTTTAGTTAAAATTAAAGTTTTTAAAATTGACAATGATCGATTTACAAATAATTTTATTACAAAGGTCGAAAAAGTAAGTTGATTTCCATCATTTGCTAATATAAGATTTAATTTTTTACATCAATAGTGTTTCCCTGATGTATTTCATCGAAGTTCGAGGTGCATCAAACAATCTAGTAACACTTAAGACGTAACAATATATTGTCAAATAAGCGCAAAAATCATATCCAGTTATACAGTTAAGTATGAAGTATACATTTATAAATTCTATTAAAATTAATTGTCGTTGTTTCAGGTATCGCAAACAAATAATTTCATTAACTTCTTATATCGGATCTAGGAAAATTACCCGACTACAAATCTGTATTTAAAATAAGCTAACGTCTACGAATTTAACAGTCTTTAAAAAAGTTCTATATTTTTAAGCTTGCAAAATGTAATAGTTTAAGTAAAAATTATAGTAATTCTAATTTTATTAATTTTAAAACTGGAACAAAACTTCCAAGTTTGTTTGCAGAAGTACTAATAGGTATATGATCCTTAAATGAAACATCTTTATCAAGCAAGTATGACTTAAAATATTTTATCAATGTCAAGTAAGTCGCATACAGATTTTATAATAAAACAATCATCTAACTCGGAAACTTTTATTACAACTTTAATCAATGAAAAGCAAATTAGCAACAAAATCCACAATCATCAGATTAAATACAAACGAAACTTAACATAAAACCTTTAAGTTATAAACGTTTCATTATTGTACTACGTTCACATTTGATGATACTACATTTTAATTGATGTAATCTGAGTAGTCCACTTATGACGGATTTGCCTCACATTCTCTTAAGGCGGCCATACACGAACAGGTTTACCTGCAGGTAGACCTGTGACAGGTCTACCTGCAGGTAGAACTGATCGTGTGTAGCGGAAACTTGTAACAGTTTTGTAGGCCTTCAGGTGACCTGAAGGCGAACTGTGAACTGATGAAAAATCATTCAGTTCGCCCACAGTCGTGTTAAAACTTTGCGTGTGTGGCGTTTCAACAGGTCTCAGGTGTCAGTTCTCTTCTCTTAAAAATTAATTTGTTAATTAATTAATTATTTTTTTATTAATAATTATTTTTTTAAATTGAATTTTTTTAAATTTAGTTTAATTTTTAAATAATATAAAATTAAATATCAAAAATGTCGAGAATGAGAGAAGTTCTCACTGATTTTATTGACATTTACAAAAATGAGACCTGCTTGTGGAAAGTCAAGAGCGATAATTACCACAACAGAGACATGAAAAATGCCGCATTGCTAAAATTAGTGCATAAATTTCGCGAAATTGAACCGGAAGCAAACAAGGATGCAGTATTGAAGAAAATAAACTCATTTCGATCCAATGTTCGGAAGGAAATTAACAAAGTTGAAGCCTCAAAGAAATCCGGTGCTTCAGCAGATGATGTTTACAAACCCTCGCTTTGGTACTTCAAACTTTTTGATTTCGTAAAGGATCAAGATACTCCAAGATCATCAGTCTCAAATCTGTCCCCTGAAAGTGACAATAATGAGGTAAGAAAATACACAAGTTTTATTGACAAAATTTAATTTAATTTTACTTATTTATATTATATCTTTCCCACTCAAATCTGCATACAACACTATAAGTACCTATTGATTGTTTGTTCTCTTTAGACCAACCTCCGTAGCCTAGTGGTATCAGGTAGGCCTAGCACGTAGGAGGTCTGGGTTCGATTCCCGGCAGAGGCTAAAAATTGTCGCCGTGGTTGGATGTTTCGGGGCTCACTCAGCCTCGTGAGGAAAATAAGTAGCTGTTTAAAGTGAGCAGCGACCAGTGGCCGCATTACCAGTGTAAAAGATTTGTTGATGAGAATATAATATCATACTACTTATTTGTTCTCTTTGTTTCGAATTATGTGTTTTTCTTGCCACAAAACTTTCCCATCGTTCATGAAGTACTCCATGAATTGATTCCTGACTTCTTTGGCATCTACACAAATGTTTCCTCGGTGTCGAAGTTCTAGTGAAATCATATGAGATTGTGTACTATCACAACCAAGAGACTGAATACTTCCATCTAGCATACTTTCTTGATACAAATAATTTGAAGGGGCATACGTATGAGGTTGTCGATCTATGAGAAAATTATGCAAGGCACAAGCAGCCATCACTATCTTCTCAACTTTTTGAGGATCCACATTTATTGCCGTATGAAAAATTCGAAATCTTGAAGCAAGAATTCCAAACACGTTTTCAACGATGTGCCTAGCTCGAGATATTCGATAATTGAATACCTCTTTTTTGGCTGAATCAAGACTTGCCTGCCTATATGGCTTCATAATTTCAGTTGTAAGGGGAAATGCATCGTCTGCGACAAATACATAGGGGACATTTTTAAAATTTTCAGTGACATTATCAGGTTGAGGGATACATAATCTTTTTCCACCAGCTTTTTATAAAAATATGTGTTCTGAAGTACTCCCCCGTCAGATATCCGGCCATTAGTTCCAAAATCCACTAAAAGGAATCGGTAGTTTGCATCTACAATTGCAAGAAGAACCATACTATGTTTTCCTTTGTAATTGTAAAAATAAGACCCAGAATCTCTTAGAGGAATTATATCAATATGCTTCCCATCCATGGCACCTAAACAGTGTGGAAAATTCCATCGTTCCTCAAATTCTTTTGATATTTTTTTCCATTGTTCTTCAGAGTTGGGAAACTGAAAAAAAAAACAATAATGAAAATAATTATTATTCATTTGTTTCCAGGAAAGGGTTGATGATCTACCTGTAGAGGTAAACCAATTGGAACGAGATATCTCTCAAGAACAACCAGATTCATACCCTACGACAAGTGGAAATCAACGACCTGGATCAAGTAAAAAAAGAAAAAGAACAGATGATGATTTAATAACAGATATTTTGACTTCCGTCCGTGATCGTTTCAAAGAACCACCATCTCAATTAGACTGCTGTGATCTTCTGGGAAAGACTGTTACTGTAAAAATGAGGGCAATTAAGGATAAGCGCATGCACGCCATTTTTGAAAAAAGAATTAATGATATACTGTTTGAGGCAGAAATGTGTGTCCTTGACTCAACTTCCAATCCACAAAATTACACTTCAACACCAAGTCCACAATACACACCGACTCCAACACCAAGTCCTCAATACACACCGACTCCAACACCAAGTCCTCAATACACACAGACTCCAACACCAAGTCCTGAATACACACAGACTCCAACACCAAGTCCTCAATACACACAGACTCCGATAACGATTCCTCAATATACACCAACTCCCATACAAAGTTCTCACACTCAACAGTCACTAGGTCTCACACCAACTTCAGCCCATGATACAGCAGGAAGATTATTCTCAAATTATACGATTGATCTGGACAATATTACCTATAATGAATTAAAATAACTACCTAATTATGTAAAGATTTGTAAAATAAAAAATAAACATATTGGTACGTACAGAAGGAATACCTTTGAGAGTTCATTGAGTTTTCATTTATTTCTTAAAATTACAAACTTCTCTTGCGAATGCACAATAAAATTAAAAGATTAAACTAGCTATCAGATTAGGTAAATTTTAAAATATTGGTACCTACTCTTACTTACCTGGATGTGTTTGTGCAACGCTTTGTACAATGCCTCACATGTATCTGGTATAATTTTTCCAAGAGCTTGCGGTGATATTCTTGTCGAAAATTTAAGACTTTCATACGACTGTCCGGTTGCTAAAAATCTTAAAGTAGCCGTTAGTCTTTCGTGTGGGGATATAGCTGCCCTCATAACTGTATCTTTCTTCTGAATCAGAGGAGATATAAGTGAAAGTAACTCTGTATATACGGTTTCGTCCATGCGCAGGAAATTCTTGTAATCCAATGGTTCATTTTTAATTCTTTGAGGAGGTTAATATGGGTAAATTTTCTTCTCTGCAACCATTCCTTGCACCATTGTTTGCGAGGCTTTCTTCGTATGTTTTTACGCCGAAAATATATAATGAAAAATAACGCAAGGAAAGAAAGTCGTCTCCTGAAGGATCCATGGTTAACTGAGAAGAAAACAAACTCTACCTGCAGGTTAACTGTTCGTTTGTGACCTCCGCTGGTGACAGGTCTACCTGCAGGTAAACCTGTTCGTGTATGGCCGCCTTTAGAATGTAGAGTAGCTAACTTTCAATGTTGTCGCACTTGTACTTCAGAAATCTATATCCATATCATCGAATAACTAATTTTTTTTGTAATAGACTGCAAACTTGTCTAAAAATAAATTTAATTAGTTATAGAACATATCGGATTCAATATTTTTAACTTTTTCATTACTTCATTTGGACAATGTCTTTCATGCCAATCATTCGCCTGTCGCTAAACAAACAACGAATGCAATCGAAGAACCTTGTGTAGTTTTAGCGTGATAAGCTATTCGAAACTTTAAAATGCAGCTAGGAATATTATAAACTTTATTTAAATGTAGTTAAACGTAAACCAATCTACTAAAAGTTGGTTAACCTAAAAATTTAAAACGTCAAAAGTTTACTTAGTATCTAATTTATAAAAGTTAAAAACAACTAATATAAAAGACCGTACCTTAAACGACGTATAAAATTATCGTAAATGTAAAATTTTGCATAAACATTAATTTTTGTCTTTAAATGTTATTAATTAGTTCCCGATAGTAACCATTCTATCCACCACGCCTATACGACACATTCTAATGACGTTAACGCAATTGAGCATCTGCATGTGACGTCATTCCTTGAAGGTCGTTTAGCTTGGTGTACAAACAAACAGCTGTCAACTCATTTGAAGTCGTTTATCGTTTGTAAAAATGGTGTTTTGTTTGGTATTTAAGTGTGGTAGTACATCTTTGCGTGACAAAAATGTACATTTTTATCGTGTTGCCTTCCATATACACCGTAAAAGGAAAAGTAAATGCTGTTTTACAACAAAGAAGAAATCAGTGGATATCGTCGTTAAAACGTGAAGACTTAACAGACACTAAAATTAACAATGGGCGAGTATGTTCAAAACATTTTATTACAGGTATGTATTAAAAGGTATTTATACCAAATATTAACTAACTTTTATACTGTATAAGGGCACCCTGCGAAATGGAAGGACGTAGATAATCCAGATTGGATACCTAATCAGAACATGGGATATAAATCTATTAAACAACAAACTCTATCTGCTCAACAACGATTTGAAAGAGCAAAACAAAGGAAATTAAAAAAGTATTGATACATTAATAGTGGTAAGCAACACAAGAAAATATTTGAGTCGTAATTGGGTAGTTAAAATGTTTTACCTTAGTTTATGGCCTAGCCCTTGAAATTAATGCAATATACAGGGTTATTCTAAATGATGGACCCATTTTTAAAAATTCCCACACGCGAGAAAGCGTATCTGGTGTTATTGAGTCCACGGCAGAGATAAGAGAAAGTTTTAAAGTTTGTGGCGGGTGGTGATGGTTCCATAACCGGCCGGTAGAGTGCGACTATTTCTTATGGGGTTATGTTAAGGAAGCTGTTTACGTCCCGCCTCTACCAACAACTATGGACGATCTGCGGAACCGTATCACTGCTGCCGTGGACTCAATAACACCAGATACGCTTTCTCGCGTGTGGGATGAGTTTACTACCGTGTTGATGTTTGCCGTGCATCAGCCGGAGGCCACATTGAACACTTGTAAGGTATTAAAAAAAACTTTGAAACTTTCTCTTTTCATTGGTATAAAGATTGTTCATTTTGGATTTGTACTTTAACACGTTGACGGATTTGGCGGTCCGTACGGACCGATCGCGACATTGCCAAATAGGAATTGGCGGTCCGCCGGACCGCCAGATTACTACTTACTAAAAATATTTGCCTTGGCTCTGGGACCGCTTATATATGCAGTTTCATCATGGTAACGGACCGCTACGACAGTGTATGTCCTCATACAACATCGACATTTCTTATTGACAATTCCTAACTCGTTAAAATTGCTATATTATAAATAAAACAATTTTTATTCGTATAACGTATAATAAGAGAACTACAAACAATGTAAAAAGCATAAATAGAAACTATATTCATGTATATTCACAAAAATAATGTAAAAAAAACAACTCGTAACATGTAAGTAACTGAAGTATAGAAACTAAATATACATTATTGGTATAATAGATGTACCTAAGTAACATTTACAACCGGTGATCTCTTGAAAAACATTCCAAACAATAATGGGGTTCCCCATCGCAGTCTTTGCAATACGTAGTTACCTTGCGAACTTGGTTTTTGGTAATTAGCCCTTCTTCTTCTTGTTGTAACATCCTATACAATATTTGCGAACCTTATGGGCTCCTCCTTCTTTTTCGTAAAGAAATGTGTATTGGTCCGTTTTCTTCTATTTGAAGGACCAGGATTGTTTTCCTCTGTAGGATTCTTATCGTTAACGAAAAGAAGAGACTCGATTATATCTTCTCTAAATTCGCTAATATGAATAGAACTTTCCTTTATTTGTTTGTATAGAAAGTGTGCATTAACGAGTGATGTCCCCACAGAAACTCTATTGCGAGCTTTCTATACCACTTTATGGTCTTTCGTAAAGAAGTATTATAACTGGCCATTTGGTCACTGAGATCGATCGAGCTCTTACCATCATTGTAATCTATTATTGCACGAGGTTTTGGATTTCACCAGTTCTTCTTTTTACAACGACAGTTTCATCCGTATGGTTTGTAGAGAGACTAACACATCACGCTTATCTCGCCATTTCATAACGCATATACCTCGTTCGTTCTCTTGACCATATACTTCGCCTAATTTTAATTTTTTGAAGTTACTGCTTTCGGATTACCCCTTCTGTTACATCTCAATGTTCCAAGAAGGTGTGTTTTATTATCGAGTAGAATGTTAGCTAATTCTAAGCTGGTATAGTAGTTGTCCGTTATGATTATTCTGCCACATCCTAGCAACCGTTCAGAAAGAGCAGTTACAATTTTAGTAGGTACAGATAAAGTGCAATCCCCGTCTCTCTCCTTGCCAGCATAAATTCTTATGTTCCACGTGTAACCTCGGTTGCAACAAAGCTTGAAGAGCTTGATGCCGTATTTGTGTCTTTTTGTGGCATATACTGCTTTAGTATCAGTCTCCCACGAAACGGTATTACACTTTCATCAACACAAATTACTTTTGCAGGGGTATAAACCTCTTGATATGTTTTGATGAGTAAATCGAGCAGTGGCGAAATTTTATAGATTCTGTTGCCCTCTGGACATTCATTATTATTACTGAAGTGCCAAACTCGTAGCAACAGTTCGAATCGTGCACCCGTCATAATTCCAGGAAGTATTGTGCTGAACAACTTTTTGGATTTTGACCAATAATGCCGTAAACTTGGCAGTTTCACAAGCCCCATGTAACCGATAATTCCTAAGAATTTTTCATCTCATTTGAATTAGTTGGTTCCCATGTATGCAGTCTTGAGCCAGGGCCTACGTCGTCTGCTGTAGTTATAAGCTGAGTAGCGTAAAGGTTCGACTGATCTACCATCAAATTAATTACATCGTTATTTATGAATAACAAAAAGAAATCAATGGGTTTGCAATCGATTAAGGCCGCAGCGATTTCTGGCTTGATTCCCGCTTCTTGGTCAAATGAAAACTGCAAATGGTTTCCTATGGGAGTATTCCAGAAATTCTCTTGAGACGTTGCAGCAGGTTCTGTTGTACGTCTCACGCTAGACGATGTTGATAGTTCATCTGTAACTTTGTTACTTGCTACTTTATTTGTTGTTTGTTGACTTGTGATTTCTTTAGAAGTTGAGGGTTGGCAATGTCGTCTTGAATCTAACTTTGCTGATTCTGAAAATGTAGAACTACATGCTTTTCCTTTTGCGTCGTTTTTGTGGTGGTACTATGCAGTCGTCTTCTGAAGAAGTAGCGGAATCACTTATTGTAAAGTCAAAATCACTGCCATCACTTGCTGAATAAGGCTCCGGTTCGGACTCGGAAAGCCCAACATCTAGGACAAATGGAAAGTAATGTATTTACTGTACATTATTTTCTCATAATGTTTGAATGTAGCAAGAGTTTCTGAATTATGTATTATGTATATACAATATAGTTACTTACCGGAAGAACATAGTTTAGCTAAATTTATTATCTTATGCGTTCGTTTACTCATGTTACATACGCACTTGGAGACGAATTGACATAAACTAAATGCAGTGATACGTACAATACGAAATCGGATGTATGTATTCATGTTTCGACAAGAATAATGTGGACCGCTGCGCGGACCGCTCGACTCCCTCCAGCAAATATGTCCACATAGGAATGGGCGGTCCCTAAGGACCGCCAATTTTTGTCACAATAACCAAAATTACGATCGTAATTTGGTTTTAGTACATGTAAAGAGTTAGTTACTTAATAGTGCAAGAGAATAGAAGAAAAAAGACAATTCAACCCAACGGTCATTTTCATCTTGAACAAGCACATCCGTCAACGTGTTAATAAACACGAATTTTTAAAAATGGGTCCATCATTTAGAATAACCCTGTATATATGTAAACATTTTGTATTAATTTTGGGGTAAAGATTGTAGCATAATTTACAAAGTACCACTTCCCACGAAGACATTACAGAAGAGGTTGAAGAACTGGAACCTTCTGAGCAACTTCAAAATGAAGATATACGTGTAGTCCAACTAGATAGAGCATTACGTGAATGCAACAGACAAATTTATGAATTACGAAAAAAATTAGATCATTTAGAATTCACTCAGAAATATTTTGAAGGATGTGATGATAATGTTTTATATTATACAGGTTTAGTATCTTATAAATATTTAATGTGTGTATATGAACTAATAGAACCGTACATACAAAGAACACATTGCTCAGCGTTGACTAAGTTTCAACAATTAATCTTAACATTTATTAAATTAAGATTAAATTTACCATTTAAGGACTTAGCCAATCGGTTCGGCTGTCACCATACAACAGCTAGTAGAATTTTTTCAGATACTATGCAAATTATGTATGATAGACTAAAGGTAATTTGCAATTTTTTAATTAATTAATAATTATGTTTATGGTTTTAGAATTTAATTATTTGGCCAGAACGAGATGATTTAAAAGGAACATTCCAAAATGTTTCATACGACATTTCCTTCAGCTACTGTAATTATAGATTGCTTTGAAGTTTTTACAGAAAAATCATCAAACCTATCAGCAGCTGCTAAAACATGGTCGAATTATAAACATCACCAAAGTGTAAAATTCCTAATAGGGATTACACCACACGGTCAAATTTGTTTTATTTCAAATTCTTATGGGGGACGAGCAAGTGATAAATACATTTGTGAAAACAGTGGATTTCTAAGTAACTTATTACCAGGTGACGTAGTTTTAGCAGATCGAGGTTTTACTGTCGAGGATTCAATTCAATTGTGTTTTGCACAACTAGTCACCCCAGCTTTTAGAAAGGGACGAAATCAACTTACAGCAAGAGAGATTGAAGACACACGTAAACTAGCTGGAGTACGCATACACATAGAACGTTTAATAGGTGTTTTAAAACAAAAATATTTAATATTAAGTAGTACTTTGCCGATAGTAACGTTATCAAAAAAATGTGATAATGAATTTGCTTTTATTGACAAAATTGTTGTCGTCTGTTGTGCTCTAGTAAATTTGTGTCCTTCTATTATACCTCCATTATAAAACGATTCCCAGCCAACAGAATCACGTTAATTTTTCGTCATGTTATACGTCATTATCACTTGGTATATGACGTATCCAAGACGTTAAAAAGACGAAAATATGTCACAGACCAAAGACGTCATCCACAATCGTAAAATGACGTCATATTTATGACGCCTTATTGACCAATAAAAATATATGTATATATAAATAAATATTCACATTAGGTACTACAAATTTTATTGCACAATACAGAAAAACATTTGTAATAACTATAAACATAGTAAAGAAATAAAAAGGAATACCTACTAAGTAAAGTAAAAATATAATAAAACAAAAACAATACATATATACCCAGACCGAAGAAATTTTATTCAGCACATAAGTAAAACTTTATAATTACAAGGAATGTACTAGAGGAAAAGATACCAAACATTTATCTTTGAAAGGTAATAACATACATTTCCTACAATATTTGTAATTTCCCATATCTCGCATATTTCAGATAAATCCTCAACTGTACAAATATTAAGATGCTTTGAATCAAATGGATATAAATAATAAGATGTATATGATCGAAACCGACGTCCTAATACCATAATCTGGTTGTCATTTGACAAAAAAATATTTAAGATTTGTATAACACTACCATCTTTAAATAAGCAGTAAGAGTTCGCAGTCGAGTAACTTGCAACTGTAAATACAAAATTTTTAGTACGGACTCTTTTAAATTGTCTGCAATTAAAAGTACTATCCAGAATTGGTCCCATAGTATGTTCCAATTCAGGAGTTACATTATTATTTGAAGGTTCGTTGATTAACAACGCTTGCCTCATTTAGTCTACGATGAAGTTGTTGGAGGGGTTGAGTAGGAGATCGAATCATTTTTTTTAAACGGCCTAAATAATTTTCAAACGGAAATGCAGAGAACTCATCTAGAGTTCCATACATTTCTGCATCACTGCTAATATGTGATAACATATGAATGTTGTAGACTAAATACTCAGCTCCATACAATTTTTGCAATGATTTACAAAGAGACCTAACAAATCATTCGCATAACTACAACTAAATTTGGAAATGTGCTTTTCTGAGATAAGAATTGTAATTCCAGTATGTAACAACAAAAGTGTTCATAAACGGCTAAATCTACTACATTTTTGAGCACCACTGGACCGATATATAGCAAGAATATTCTATACTCAGTGGCTTTCCATCGATTTAGTTCGGTCAAAGATCTTGGTTTCCTATTGAACTCTGAAGGTATATAATTCTTTAAGGATACTAACTGATCTGATATTGAATTGACAGAACGATTGGGCAATCGTGTCCGTAAAGGATGACCTCCTACCCAAGAACTCAATAACTTTCTAACCACCCCCAAGCACACGCAATGCATATAGTCGACAGGGAATTTAGAAATCAGTCCAACGTCTAATTTTAATAAAGGTGAAACTCCAATGTGATGTTCACTGTCTGACTGGTCCACGAATGATTTGTCACTTCTTTTTGCTGCAGATATACCTGGATAAATAACCTTATTTCCAACATACTCTCCAACCTCCACACACTTGTCACAGGACGAATAACCTCCATGCGATTTAGTTTGCTTTATAAATGCTCGCGCCGGAGCGTCACAAACAAAACTGTGGATCTTAATAATGTACGATTTTCCACTAAAACGAATTCTTCTTTCAACAAAATGGACAACTCATTTATGAAAGATTAAGGGGTTTTGGCTTCGATAGACCACAAAACACACCCACTACAAAGGGTGTACTTGGGAAATCCTTTAACAAACCTAAAATTGGCCAGAATTGCTTGTTCGAACTATGAAACAGAGGTAACCCATCAATATTGAAGCTGAGTTTAATTGTATTAAATGGATAAGTCGAGTGAGATGACAAAAACAATTTCAACGCGGCAGCTAAGCCTCTATGATAATATTCACCAAAATTTTCTAATTTTTTTACATTTGTATAATTAGGGAGTTAGTAGTAGTAATTCATTTTGGTGGGTAGTGTTTTGTATATTAATATCACGGAAAGAGTTATTTACGGCTTGAGATATTCTTCTAAAATATTCTCGCCGTCCTACCGATTCTTTTAATTTTGATTTCTTATACATGCTGAATATAATTTCATATACAAAGCTTAATAATAAAACGTATGTCTATAAATAGGCCAAAATTTCTAAAACTACAAAACTTACAATAAATTTATCTTGGACTTTAGTTTCAGACGCTGAGGGGCATGTTTTAACCACACTTTAATGCAATCCTCAATATCCTTTTCGAAGGTATTTGGTGAACATGCTTTCACTGCCTCTATTATAAAAATAGTTTTAACTTAAGTATAATAAAAGTTTATAGCTTACCAACAACAACAGATTTTAATGTTAAGTTGACAAAAGCGATTTTATTTTGCCTCTTTCCATAAAAGCTATAGCGAGCAGCAATATTATCTTCCAACAGAGTTTTTAAAATACGGTTTGTTTTTGAGGAAAGATCACGCCCTCCCAGAACTGACAAGTAGGAAACCTACATTTTTATTCAATTAATTACAGATCAAAAACCAAATACCTATACTTACTAAAGTAGTAGAATTATTATTAATCTTGAGGTAGTTATCTAGGGTACAAATGTCTTCTTCAGTAGAGAGCGGTAAGTTTACTGGGAAATTTCCAGGTAAACAATTATTACTGATTTTAGTTTGCGTTTCAACCGATTCCTGTTTCCTTAATAAATCTATAAGTTCACAGTTTTGCTGTTTAATGCTGTGAAGAAGGAACAAGACCTTCGTTTGGAAACCTAAAATCTTTAAAGATGAGCACAGAACAAAAACAGTAAATTAGGCACCTGTTGAGTAATGTACAGAATCATCTTCATTTTGTCGTCTAGGAGAAGAAGCGGCAGAGTATGAGAAAAAGTAAAGAACTAATAATTAGTGAACAATATTAATGACTGTATAAACCCCCCATTATATGCACTTACCACATTCGAAGAACCTGCGTCTAATGGGATATAAAGTCCAGTTATCTTCTGGCACTTGATGATTTTTAAAGTACGTGTGAAATGAATTGGTTGTTTATAAGGAGGCCAGAACACTTGCTTTTTTCGGGGAGTTAACGACTCTTTACTGACAATTGCTATGCTGATGCCATCCTCCTCGTCAGCAGTAAATTCTACACCTACGAAAGCCATCCTACAAAATTGTAATTTACAAACGTGTTTTGAAGTCGGCCAGAGTCGGCACGTTAAATTTTACTAAATACATACTACAAACGTATTTTTAGCAATTTCATGAATTACTTACACGATTGTTCAGATAAATGACCACAAATACGAACGTGTTTTCTTGTTTGTGAATACTAATTGAGGTTAGAAGAACCGTAATTTACCGCCGGCGCGGCGTACGTGTATATGCTTCCTGCGCAAACTGTCCCGGTTTTGTTTAAAAATCGAGTTGGTAAACTTTGAAACATAAAACTGCATTTTACTTTGTGATATATTAAATTCAGTCTATTTAACTATTCTAACTAATGATAAAATTTAAATCTAATGAAAATTGAATAAACAGGAAAAGTTAACGTACTTAAAAAGAACACCAAACAAAATAAATGCTTAAACTAATAATAATCATAATAAATGCATATGCGTGTCTTCCAGTGAAGTGTATAGCTTACAATAGTTGGTACCGTACATATCCGGGTGTCACAACACTTCATAAAAAAATGTCAGATAATTAACGTACATATGACGTCAAATAGATCGTCGTCTTTAACACGTATCGGGAATCACGTCTACTTGACGTCATTTTTGTGGTTAATCACGTTATATCTACCAATATCACTTAATATTGACGTCAAACTTACGTCACTCTGTTGGCTGGGTTAGGTGTTATTATTAGTAGTTTTTCTTTATGTTGAATCTGTAAATAGTAAAAATATAGAATTAATAATATTTTTATTGACCAAAAGTATTATGTACTTCCTGATACAAATTTTTCATTTATTAACATGATACCGTTCAGGATTTGAAAACAGTTTATTTACAATATTGATACGCAAAGTACCATTTATGAACTTAAAACTAATAAGCTTATTAATTTTCAATTATTATTTCCCAATCTGCCGAACTTGCGTTAGTTAAACTTTGCACATTTTTATTTGTAAAATATTTACCCAGTAATTCTGGTAAAATAACAGCGTAATAAAAAGAAGCCGCCTTCACGCTTTCTGTTTTCCACATCTCGTCATCTGGTAATACCCTCTTTTTAAAGTAACCTTGCTTACTCCAAACAACAAAATCACAATATGCAAGACCTGTAACAGCAAGTTGCATTTGCATTTGGTAGAAGTATGTGTGGTTATGATCTAGTACGGTTTGACCATCAAGTTCCTTCACACCCACTTTCTTTAAAATTTGATCTCCGATGGGTCAATATCTGTTGCACAATAAGGGCATTTTATCTCCACACAACCCAAACCGCAACAATCACATTCCACTAATGCATCAGGTGATGCACCAAAGTATGGATACTTGGGATTTAAACATAACCCAACCTCATTTCCATCAAAATTATGGTGCGATAATGCCATGTCTTTTGTATAATTTTGATATGCTAGTTTCTCATGTTTGCATCCATAGACTGTTGCAGAAGTTTTAAACTGTTGTGAGGTAGGGTAACAAATAGATTTTATTAATGAGATTGATGGCTTCTCAATCTTTGTACGACAGGCACCTTTAAATTTGGATGCTGTAATCCTTCCTGCCCTATAGTCAAACCATTCTTTTGAATTTGCTTGCTTTTCTGTTAATGCCTCTATTTTTCTACACTCATCGAGTGGTACAGATTGTTAATTTAATTGATAATATTTTATTTAACTTAACTTTTATAGTACATAAAGAAAACATTTTATATTCTTACAACGCTGCGGATACATTCATTTTTTATTATAACGGCATTCTTTCACTATTGCGCATGCACCACTATTAACTTACAAAAATATAAATAAAGAACGTTTTACACAACTAACTAAAGCACTATTACAAAATAAATATAAATGTAGAAAAATAGTGAATACTCAACATGCTCCCTTACATTTATATTTGTTTAATAAATTCTTAAATCAAATTTAACATTTCTCTCAACCTAATAAACTTAGCTCTACAAAGTGATTTGGTCAGTAAGTCTGCAATATTATCTTCAGTTGAAACTTTAATAACTTCAACTATATCTTTTTAACATTTTCGTTTACAAAATGTAATTGCACTTTTCAACATGCTTAGAATTTTTTGTAAAATTGCCATATTTTGCAATAGCTACAGCACCTGAATTATCTTCAAATATTTGAACTGGTTTAATAAAATTAATTCCAAATGTTTCTTTTAACATATTTCGAATGAAGATAACATCGGTTACAGCTTCGGACAATGCTACATATTCAGCAAATGTAGACGATTTAGTTACAGAATTTTGTTTGCGAGATTTCCAAAAATTACATTTCCGTATAACTTAATTATATAACCTGAGGTGGATTTCCGATCTATATTATCTCCTGCCCAGTCAGAGTCTACGAAACAATGTAATATTTCGGTGTTATTACTTTTACTAAAAGTTAATTTTAAATCTTTTGTCAAATATAAATACTTTAATATTCTTAAAGCATACTTAAAATGTGAATCATCATAACAATTTTGAAACCTACTTAAATAATTAACGCCATAAGCGATATCTGGTCTTGTTCCGGTACTTATATATAATAGTTCACCTATCAGATTTCTATACTTAATTCTATTATTTATTATCTCTGCAGGTTCTAACTTTAAGCCTACTTCCATTGGTGTATTATATAACTTTGAATTTATTAAGTTGTACTTCTTTGCCAGTGATTCAATATAATTACTTTGACTTAAGGTCATTAAATTGTCTTCAATATTATAGCTTATATCTATTCCTACGTAAGTTCTAACTTCATTCATATCTTTCATTTTGAAACGTTTTGTTAGCAATATTTTAATGTTATTAATATTATTCTGGCTGTTACTACATATTAACATGTCATCAACAAACAGTATTATGTATATGGTTTTATCCTTTTCTTGTGATACATATAAGCAATTATCGTAATTACTCCTTTAAAAATTTAGTTTTATTATGAATTCATTAAAACATTCATACCAGGACCTCGCACTCTCTTTTAAACCATATAATGATTTAAGTAGTTTGTAAACTTTACATGTACCATCTTCATACCCTATTGGTTGATTTACGTAAACTTCAGAAATTACTTCACTATTTAAAAATGCTGTCTCTACATCCATTTGATTAATAACAAAACCATTTACACAGCAAAATGCTAATAATAATTTTAGCGTTAACATTTTTGCAACAGGTGAGTAAATATCACCTTCACATTCATGTTGTTGAAACCCTTTGGCTACCAGTCTAGCTTTGTAAACATTGTTATCCTTTATTTTGTAAACCCATTTAACATCAATAATATTTTCATTTACTGGTTTGTTAATTAACTCCCATGTCTTATTTTTATTTAAACTATCTATTTCATTATCCATAGCTCTTTTCCAATCCCTAGACTCATTGCTTTGCATTGCTTCATCATACGTATTAGGTGTTATAGCCTGACAACAGTTTACATAGACATACTGCATAACAAAATTATCGTTAAAATAACGACTATTAGGATGTTTTACTCTTGAAGACCGTTTCACTATTTCTTTATTTTCCGTATAGTTATCTGGACTTGTATTTTCATTCGCATTATTATTTTCACAAGAATTAAAATTTTCAAGAGAATCTTGACTTATTTCAGTATCGTTAACATTATCATTGAAACCTATACACTTAATATCTTTTTCAATCACATCTATATGTCTAGCTTCAATTACTTTATTTTCAACCAATACTCTATAACCTACTTCTGTGTATCCTAACAATATCCCTAACTTAGCTTTGTCATCCCACTTAGAATTTCTTAATTGTTCTGGAGTTCGAACAAATACTTTACTTCCATATAATTTTAGATATTTAACATTTGGCTTTTCATTGAAAAATATTTCATAAGGAGGTTTTCTTTCAAGAGCATTTGCAACAGTTCTGTTTTTTAAATAAGTTGCTGCTTTTACTACTTCAGGCCAGTACAATTTACTAACATTTGCTTCCGACAATAAACATCTAGATACATTCATGATTGACCTGTTATATCTTTCTGCTACTCCGTTTAATTCGTGTACATATGGGGAACAAGGAATTATACGAATACCCTTTTCTCTACAAAACTGATAAATATTGGCATTTAAGTACTCTTTTCCATTGTCACACCTTAATACTTTAATTCTTTTGTCAATTAAATTCTCCACTTGATTTACATAGTCCACAAAACAATTATAAACGTCGGATTTCAATTTAATGCAATATACTTTAGCTAATTTACTATAATCGTCAATGAAAGTTAAGAAATATTTTTCCCCACGGTTACCTGTTGTATTATTGCGGCCCGTTTAAATCTGTATGTACTATTTCTAAAATATTTTTAGCGCGTTTTCTATTGTTTTCAAATGGTACATTATGCATTTTACTTTTTATGCAAATTGCACATTTCATATTATCTGATTCAATTTCTTTCGGCAAACCTAACAATAATTCATTTTTACACAAAGTATTTAAATAATTGAAATTAACATGACCTAATATGCGATGCCATTTTTCCTTTAAAGACATTTTTCTATACTTTGGTAATTTACCAGGCTAGAAGTAATATTATTTTTAATAAAGCTTGTCATAATATATAAATTACCTTGTTTTTTGCTATCGCTATTAGGTCATTATTTTTGTTATACATTTTTGCATCATTACCAATAGAAACTATTTTGTTATTAATTGTAACTTTTGAAACACTAATTAAATTTTGTTTCATGTCTTTTACATAAAAAACGTTAGGTAAACTTATTTCATGATGCTTTTCAAATACCTTAAAGATTGCATTTACCATACCTATTTTAGTTGCTTTCAGTATTCCGCCATCACCTACTTTAACATCAATTGGCGTTTCTAAATTTACATATTTACTAAATAACCTATCATTATTTACAATATGATCAGTACTACCGCTATCTAAAATCCAACTTACTTCATTTTCCTTATAATTGCCTGTGCGGTTTACTTCGGATGTATGTACTTCTGTTAAAAAGGAATTTCCTTCGACTTCGGACTCTCTCGGTTGATTCTGCTGACAAGATGATGTGTTTGCAGCTCCTCTGTAATAGCCTCTTCCCTGAATTGATGTTGTTGAAAGCTGGTTCTTCCTCTAAAGGCTCTTTGATAACTTCCACGACTATTCCAATTGCGGTGTGATCTTCCTCGATAATTGTTGGCACATCTTGGTGGTTCTAATGAATTAGGTTTATTGCAGTTGTATTGATAATGTCCAAGCGCACCACATTTAAAACATTTTCCTGTTGATTTTAACTTTATTTTACTTTTTAAATATTCAACAGATCTGTCTTTCTCAGGCAACACATCTATTAAATCTCCAATATGACTGTACGTTTGAGGTAAGGATCGTGTAACATGTATCTTAATTTTTCTTGCTCCGACACAACGGCTCCTGATGCTTTAAGTTCATTAACTGCTTTTTCGAATTCATCGAAGAAGGAAGTGACTTCTGCATAATTTTTTAACTTTATTGATTCCAAATTATTTCTACATATGTGTAGCCAATTTGCCGATGGCACTGAAATTAATGAATGCGGCAACGTTGTAAATATAACTTAGGGTAAATTAGATTGTAAGTTGGCAACAGAGAAGAGAAGAGCGCGAGAACAGCGTCAGTAGCTAATGTACACGCTTTGTAAAATTAATAAAGATTTGCTCGGTAAAGCCTACAACTTCAGGTGTGGGGTCACAGGAGGTGCGAACATACTGATACGGAGGTATACAGAAGTTAGTGGTGCGATAATACACCAACGCAAAAATGTTAGCTGGAGAAAGTGAGTCGACGACGGAGGTTGTTGATCCTCAGGTTGATAATAGTATGGAAATGGAGGGTGCAGCGGGGGCTGTTCTATCTCCCTTTTCTATTAAAGAATTAATTGAATCAGTAGTGCAAGCTACAAGAGTGTCGGGGGCTCCAAATGTTAAGATTGAGCATCTTTCGGCGCTTGTGCCATATTTCTCTGGTGGGTTAGATGAGGACATTCAACACTGGTACGAAAGAATTGCTACAGTGAGAGATACATACGAGGTTGATGTGAAAACGTTGAAGCTGGTACTTATCGGAAGGTTGAAAGGCAATGCATTAGCATGGTTTCACAGTAAGCCAACATATGCTTCCTTGTCATATCTCGACTTGAAAAATGGAATGATGGCTATGTTTTCCTGTAAAGAAGATAGATTGTTGTTAATGCGTAAATTTGAAGGGAGGCGGTGGAGACGAGGTGAGAAATTTGCACTCTACTTCCAGGATAAAGTGATGCTTGCCAATAAGCTAGCCCTGTGCGAGGAAGACATAATTTCATATCTTATTGATGGATTTGATAATCCATCCCTACAAACGCAGGCTAAGATGAAAGAGTTTCGCCAATTAAGTGATGTTCTACGTGTAATGAATTCGATTTCTAACCAAGAAAGAATCGGGGTACCTGGCAGCAGTCGCCGTATAATGTCATCACCACCTGTTCCTCATGTTGGTCAAGCCGTCAAGGCGAGAGAGCAGTTTAATACTGCTGTGAAGTGCTTTAATTGTAGCGAGATGGGTCATTATGCTTCTTCCTGTCCGAAGCCAGCCAATCCAAGGGGTTCCTGTTACAAATGTGGTGACACCTCTCACATTAAGAGCAATTGTCCGAAAATTGATCGAAGAAGGGTTGCAGCTGATTCCACAACTAGGGATGACTCAGATGCATTGTTGGTAGAAGACACAGAGGCGTTGAAGCCATATAGTATTACTGTTCAGGTAATTGAATTAAATATTGTGTTAGATGCTTTAATAGATACGGGCAGCGCAATATCTCTGATAGAGGCAAGTTTGGTTCCTGAAATGTTAAGAGGCGCTTTGCCTGAGGGATTTACTAATTATCAGGGTATTAATGGTAGCCCGTTGGAGATTTTAGGTCAGTTTAGCTGTTCTTTAGTAATAAATGATAATATTAGGATAAATCATAAATTTTATGTTGTGCCAGATTCAACAATGTCAGTTTGTTGTTTGTTAGGCCGGAATTTTACGTTAAATTCTAGTTTTACAATTATTTTAAATGAGAAAGTTACTATTCATCCAATTAACAATGACTTACCCGTAAATCAGAGTCTTAAACAGGAGACTGATAATGTTGCGAGCAATGAATTTATGTTAATTGATGTAGGAACGATTTGAATTTGGATTTAGATGTTAATGAAGAGGTCGCACCTAGTTACGTTCATAGTTTCGTTGAGTTGTATAAGGCTGAGTATTTGAGCGTTCCACGTAGTAAAGAACCAAAACTAACTTTTCGGCGAGCATTCGGTTGCAGGATGGTCACTCTATGTTCTTCTATAAACCTAGAAGGTTATCCTTTGTTGACAAGCATGTAGTTAACAGTATTATTGAGGATTTATTGACTAGGAAAATTATTAGGCCTAGTATGTCGCCATACGCGTCGCCAATAGTTTTGGTAGGTAAGAAAAACGGTTCGAAACGACTTTGCGTAGACTACCGTGATTTGAATAAGGTGGTCATAAAGGATCGTTTTCCGATTCCGTCCATAGACGATCATTTAGATAGCTTAAGGGTAAAAGGTATTTCAGCAAGTTAGACCTAAAGACGCATTTTATAATATTCGATTGGACGATAATTCGTCGCAATATACTGCATTCATAACGCCGCAGGGGCAGTATGAATTTTTGAGATTACCATTCGGGTTTTGTAACAGCCCACCGATCTTTGTTAGATTCATTTCGGAAGTTTTTCGTGACTTAGTTTCTAGCGGAAAGATTTTAATCTATTTAGATGACATAATGGTTGCGACCGTTACGATCCAAGAAAATTTGGATACATTAAAAGATGTTTTTCGTGTATTAGTACAAAACTTGTTAGAATTAAGGTCGGAGAAGTGCAGTTACTTAAAAACTAGTATGGAATATTTAGGATACAAAATAGATCAGAAAGGGATTAGCCCTAACCCCGAAAATGTTAGAGCAGTTGTTAGTTATCCTGTGCCTAGAAATGCAAAGGAGTTGCATAGTTTTTTAGGACTAAGTAGTTACTTTCGTAGATTTATCAAAAACTTCTCAATAACGGCTAAACCGCTGTTCGATTTAATAAGAAAAGATGCCAAATTTGAGTTTGGAGAAACTCAGTTGAAGGCGATGAAGTCTATTCAAGATCATTTAATTAGTGAGCCAGTGTTAGCCATCTATTCTGTTTCGGCGGAGACACAACTTCATTGCGACGCAAGCACACACGGTTTTGGCGGGGTGTTACTTCAAAAGCAGGAAGATAAAAAGTTTCATCCTATAAGTTACTTTAGCAAACGCACGAGCGATAACGAGTGCCGATATCACAGCTATGAGCTAGAGTGTTTGGCCATAGTGTATTCTGTAAAGCGTTTTGAAATTTATTTGAAAGGGATTCATTTTACCATCGTTACAGATTGTAATAGTATCAGTATGACTTTTGCTAAAAAAGACGTCGTTCCGCGAATTATGAGATGGGTACTTTTTTTGCAAGACTTTAATTATAACATACAGCATCGTGCTGGATCGCGTATGGGACACGTTGACACTTTAAGTCGCCTTCCCGCGGTTATGGTTATAGAAGATAATCCTATTGAGTTCACTTTAGCTCTAAAACAAGATGCCGATGATGAAATTAAATCAATTCGGGAGGAATTGCAAATTCGTCAATGCGCCAACTATGAATTGACAAACGGGTTGGTGTACCGAAAGTATACCGATAAACTATTATTTTACGTTCCTCGGATCATGGAGTTTGATGTAATGTATAAGTATCATTCGAATATGGGGCATTGCGGAGTAGAGAAAACGTTAGAGTTAATTTTAAGAAGTTACTGGTTTCCTAAAATGCGGAGTAAAGTCAAATGTTTCATTGAAAATTGCCTTAAATGTATTGTATATACGAGCAAAAGTGGAAAGAAAGATGGATTGCTGCATGCGATCCCCAAGGGGATATTCCTTTTGCCACCGTGCACATCGACCATTTAGGTCCACTTGAAAAAACCGAGAGTAACAAACGACATATTTTAATATTAGTTGATGCGTTCACTAAATTTGTCAAACTATACGCTTGTAAGTCGGTGGATGCTAAAGAGACAATCAAACATGTCTTGTTATTTTTTAGAAATTACAGTATACCTACGCGCATTATTTCGGATCGGGGCACTGCCTTTACGTCCATAGGTTTTGAAGAGATGTTGGCTGAAAAGGGAGTGCAGCATGTTAAAATTGCGACGGGCGTTCCACGCGGCAACGGCCAAGTAGAAAGGGTTAATCGTATAATAATTCCTATGTTGGCCAAGGTATCACCTACCTCTAGTCGTTGGGACGAGGTACTGGATAAAGTCGAATTTGCTATTAATAATACTATTAATAGGGCCACAGGAATACCCCTGCAAGGTTGTTGTTTGGTATCGATCAGAGAGGAGATATAGATGACCATCTACGTAACTTTATATCAGATTATTCAGTATGTGATTTGAACAAAGCTCGTTCGGAGGCTGTGATTCAAATAGAAAAAGCTCAGGCTTATAATACTCAATATTACAACCAGTCTCACAAAAGGCTAGAGAATATAATGTGGGAGATTATGTCGTAGCTCTCAATAATGTCACGACTCCGGGTGTTAATAAAAATTGTTACCCCGATATAAGGGTCCATACGTAATTAATAAGGTTTTGGGTAATGATCGTTATTTTGTGAAAGATGTGGAAGGCTTTCAACTAACTCAAATCCCGTTTGAAGGCATATTTGATGCTGCTAGCTTAAAACCGTGGTCAGTTAACAATCCTTCCATATCTGCAGTTGTTCGAGGCGACCAATTGTCAGGTCAGCCGAGTTGTAGCCAATTTGCCGATGGCACTGAAATTAAACGTTGTAAATATAACTTAGGGTAAATTAGATTGTAAGTTGGCAACAGAGAAGAGAAGAGCGCGAGAACAGCGTCAGTAGCTAATGTACACGCTTTGTAAAATTAATAAAGATTTGCTCGGTAAAGCCTACATATGATTTGTAATGCTGTTGATTTCTTCAAGTACATTTGGTCAAATTTTTTTGATTATTTGATAAGCTGAATCTAAATCACCAATATATTCAAGTTGTTTATTTGTGATAGCGCTGTATATATAATTTGTCGCTTTAATGTCCGCTTGATTCCATTCTTCATCTTTATCTGATTCCTCCTTTTCTCTGATTGCTACTTGCTTACACCTTTTAAATTCCAGAAATTTCAATATCCTCTTCTTCCAGTTTGTATATTCCGAACCATCAAAAACTGGTATTGTAATGTCATCAATTTTCATGTACGCCATTTTCTTCCCACACGTTCTCACGTTTTACCTTTACGCTTTTACTTTGTTTTATTCTCAATCTCAGTTCACACTCATTTATTAATTGCTGTACTTTGTTATGAACGACGTTCTGCTACCATGTTAATTTAATTGATAATATTTTATTTAACTTAACTTTTATAGTACATAAAGAAAACATTTTATATTCTTACAACGCTGCGGATACATTCATTTTTTTATTATAACGGCATTCTTTCACTATTGCGCATGCACCACTATTAACTTACAAAAATATAAATAAAGAACGTTTTACACAACTAACTAAAGCACTATTACAAAATAAATATAAATGTAGAAAAATAGTGAATACTCAACACAGATAGATCAATTTTATTTCCTAAAAGAATAAGTAATTAAAACTAGTAAAAATGCTTGATATATACTGCCGTGCTAATCAAAAAAGCTGTATTTCCATTTTCAGGTATAAGCATTTATAGACAAATATTTTAGACTCTAATACCCGTTTGCACCAGTTCTGGTTAAAATTAACTACAACTTAAAAATTTAACTTTGTTGCACCACTGTTTAACTGCCACTTAAGTAGCGTTTAACGGATAAAATTTTAACGACAGGAATTAGCTCTGGTTAAACTTTTAACGGTATCTTTATAACCTAATTTTTTTTTTGTATTTTGATTCTGCTTCTGATTTTTTTAATTTTTGGTAATATGGACTTTGAAGATTTGGAAGACGTTGAAGAAATTGAATTAATAGAATTTGGTTTGCCTAGACAAGTTTACATAAGATCAAATTATTTCGATTCTCTGGATGATTATTCTTTTCGAAGACGTTTTCGTTTGAGCAGGCATTGTACAGTACAATTGTTAGCATTAATTCAACATGAATTAGAATTTCCCATTAATACGTAAGATTTATAAAAATTAAAGAAAATCTAGATTAATTTGGTGTTTTAGCAACAATTGTGTCTCACCGATGAATCAATTATTACTATCTTTGAGGTTATATTCAACCGGTGGACACCTACAAAGTATTGCTGATTTTAGTGGAATGCATTTGTCTACTGTCTCAAGGATAGTAAAAAGAGTGTCAGAGGCTATTGCTAGGTTGTATCCGAGATACATTAAGTTTCCAAATACAGAAATAGAAATTAAGCAAAGTCAACAGCAGTTTTATAGTGTAGCTTCATTTCCCAGAGTGGTTGGAGCAATTGATTGTACCCACATGAAAATTCAGTCACCTGGTATAAGATGTGTTGAAAATTAATAACTACATTACTAAAATAATTATATTTGAAGGTGGAAATGATGCAGAAATTTTTCGTAATAGGAAACAATACTTTTCTGTTAATGTGCAAGCAATTTGTAATACTAAATTAAAATTACAAATTTAGTGGCAAGGTGGCCTGGATCAGCTCACGATGCCACTATATTTCGGCATAGCAACATTTTTAACCAATTTGAAAATAATTTGTACAGAAATTGTGTTTTATTAGGTACGAACAAGTAATCGTTTGTTGTTATATGTTACTATTTTATAATTTATATTTTTAAGGTGATAATGGATATTTTAATAATAATTATTTGTTAACGCCTTTGTTACAACCAAGGACTGCTGGCGAACAATTGTATAATGAGAGTCACATTAGGACAAGGAATTGCATCGAAAGATGTTTTGGGGTTTGGAAACGAAGATTTCCAATTTTAGCATATGGGTGTCGTTTAAACATAAACACATATCTATCGGTAGTTGTCGCGACAGGTGTAATACACAATATAGCTATAGACATGGGAGATGTAGAGGCACCACCACTACCGGAAGAATTGCAAAATTACATTTTAAACCAATTGATCGAAAATGGAGAAGTTCCAATTATAATGCGTCCTAATGATATTGAAAGCACTCGTCTGCAATATATCAACTGGTTTACAAATTTGTAAATAAACGTATATTATTAGGCATACAAAATAAAAAAACACATTGTCTTTACATTATAAGTTTGTTAATTGTTTTTCTTTAATCCTCACTTCTAAATTAAAAAGTATGGTTTCTCTTTCTTCTCTAATTTTGTTTTGTTGTTCTTCTTCAATTAATCTTTTATTTTGATACTCTTCAAAATTTTTTAATATTCTGAGTTGTGTTTGTGCCACTTCTTTTTTTATTTCTGCCAGGTCTTCATATTTTCTGGCGACACTTGCATTGCTACTTTTCGGAAAGCATTGCTTTTTGATTTTGGTGTGTCTTGCACAGAGTGTTGATCATGAGTAACTTCTTTATTCTGAAAAGAAATAAAACATGTAATTAATTGCAATTACTGAGTATGTAATTACCTTTGAACTGCATTGCTTCACTTCTATTAATTTGTGGTGTAAAGGAAGTTGTAGTTGGGAAGGTTTGTGGTTCCCCAATCGATCTACAAACAAAATAAGTTACTACTGTTCAAGTACCTTACTTCAATAATATAACTTACTTCTTGATATGGAATTGGAATTTGTTCTCCTTCTTCTAACTCTATAACTGTCTCGTAATTCTGTAGCATACATAACATTACTTAAATAAGTTCTATAGAAAATGTGAATATACTTACATCGCAACTTTGATTTGTTGTTGCCAGTGTGCGATCATCATCAAAGGGATTGTCCAAACCCAAAACGGTTTTTTATTTACGATGGACATTGTTAAGTCCAATAAAGGATCGTCCTTAATTGTAGTAACACCCCGCCCGTTTTGATGGCTTCTCTTTTCTTACGGCTGCTTCTTTTGTAGTTTTTCTTTTTGATTTTCAAAAACCCCTTAACACTAGCGACGCTTCGCCTATTTAAATTGGAGCACGAAGCATTGAATTCTTCCGTTATATCCTCCCAAGCTTGTTCCTTTTCACGCCATGTAATGGCATCCGTTTTTATTCTCGATAATATCTTTATAATTAAAAATGATTTTTAGCAACCTCGCCTTCTCATCACTTGCAAAGTTTGGAGCTCGCGTTCTTTTTCTCGACCCGTCTTCCATGTTAGCACAAAATATTACTAAATTATATTAATTCTTCTTATTCTTCCTTTAGGGGGAGTAATTAAAACACTGCAGATTTTTTTAAAAATGCCGACGTTTCGCCCCTACAAATGGAGGCTTCTTTAGGGCTATTTTAAAGCCTCCATTTGTAGGGGGCGAAACGTCGGGATTTTTTAAAAAAATCTGCAGTGTTTTAATTACCTCCACTTAAAGGAAGAATAAGAAGAATTGAAAAGAACAAATTGGAGGGACTTACTCAATAAAATACCTTTTTCACAAAATATTTCAAATGATCAAAATAAACTCTATGCGCGTTTGTTTTGTAATGGTAATTTTTTGGAGGGAGAAGTTCGTAGTCGCTTTCTATTTGCAAAATTACCTGAATTTTATTCTTAGTTTCCTTGGTTAAAATTCAAAACAACCAATCATGCACTTTTGGGATTAACGGAGATAAGGATTAGTGCAAATGGAAATAACCATCAGCTATTATTGAAGATAACGCATATTGTATAATCCTCTTTTCTCAAAAAAAACCTGTTTTATGTAGGTATATTCCGAAAATAAACAATGAGCATGAAAACATTGAATAGTCGTTTCTTCTAAATTCGGATAAAAATTTTGTTGTAATAACATTTTAAGAGAAAAAGGTTCTTTTATATATGATTCCGTACCTATAATTTAACAATTCAACTAAAGAATAAACATTTAACTACAAAAACGATTGCTAATTGCGTTTTATTAATACCGTTTAAAAGGTTATAAAATCCAAAAATACTTCGTTTTACTAAAATGCTCATGAATAATTTTAAATTTGCCTCAAAAGCTGAATCTGACAAACAAAATATTACTAACAATTTGCGAGGTTGTCAAACGTTAAAGTAAATTAAGTTTCCATTACTAAACCAATAGCTGGTGCAACGCATTTTATTTTAACCAACACTTACATTTTAACTACTAGTTAGTTAACGGTAACATTTAATCAGAACCGGTGCAAACGGGTATAAAACGACTAATGAAAAACATTGATACAAATCTTAATCGACACATGTTCTCTGTTACACCAAATTGTACAAAAAAATGTAGTTACGGCTTTTTTGCTTAGCATGGTATAGTATAGAAGGTATAGTTCCGGTATAATTATTTAAGGACCACACTGAAATGTGGCTCAGTATTTACCTACATATTTCTATTTATGATTTTGTTAACCTATATAAAAATACTAACCGATTTGTTGTAAATTTTCCAATGTTTCTGCCTCATATTCTGGTCGGTATAAAAAAGTTAATTGGAATCTAATCTTAGATTTGAGTTCGGCGCCTATTTCTTGTGAAAATGGCTTTGTTGTTAAGTGAAGTACACATGCTTTCGGTGTTTCTTTCAATTTTCTTAAAAGTCTATGCAACTCATCACCAGTTACACTGGGGATGTTGCGCTATTCATTTTGACGAATGTGAAGTGGACCATCTTCATTAGCACAAGAAGATTCATATATTTTTGCTGGTGTTGTAAAATCGATATCTACCAATTTACCAGCACCAGCAATTTTTGAAGGAGCTTTCCAGTAGGCTTTAACACCTGTTACTGACAATTTGGTGTCTTCATGATTATCAGTTCTCCGTAAGCACATGTCTATAAAAAATAAAACAGCTGACACGTGGGTACATCTTTCACCAAGACCAGCAATACAATCACAATGAGAACTTAAAATTTTACCATTGTTCTCAGTAATTATCCAACAATTTACAATTTTTTCATTTAATTTTAGTGAATGAAAAACCTAAAAAATAATAATTTCTTAATCTAAAAATTAAAAATGTTAAATACTGACCTGTCCTAATACTACCACTTTCTGATAGTAATTTTTAGTAAACACCTTCTTTACCCATCCACAAGCAGCTTGTTTATAAGCTTCCAGGCCCTTATATGTCTTCATCTCTTCATATGTGAAAGCACTTAAATCGTAAACTAAATAATTATAAATATCTCCATACATTATGTTGGGATAGTCTTTGACATCTGTACTGCAATCACTGTGGTCTATTACATAAGGATCCACATCAATACACACTATTTTATGTAAATACCTATTTAAATGGTCTTTATCTAGTGATAGCATATATTTGCTCCTATGGGTATTAGACATTATTTATTCACTAAATAAGTAATTTTTCAATCAACGACTAAGTCTATCACACAATACACACATATAAATCGCACTCAAGAATAAAGTATAGGGACTGATCAAGCATCAGCGCCGCTAACGGTCAAATTCTACCCTAGTAGAACACAACCTTGGCGCTATATAGGCGCTACATTATTTGCCAACTTTGGCAATATTGGCCTTACATAGAGATGTGAACATTCACCAATTTTTCGCCAACGTGCTTTATATTAAATAAAAATATCGGCCCAACATTGCCTACCAACATTGGATTGCAACGTTAAGCCGAGATTTAGCCAATATGGCAAATATGAAGTTTGCAAGATTTACCCAACATTGGGCCAACATTGTAATTTTATGTAGCCATATGGTTAAACATATTTTAATATATTGGCACAACATTGGCACAATGTTGCAATACTATGGAGTTTCATAGAATTGCAATATACACCAATGTTGCGCCAATATTGGGTATATATTGCAATACAATGAACTTGAAACAAAATTTCATAGTAATCCAATGTTGGCCCAATATGGGTAACGTCTTGCAATCTTATATTGACTGAATCTTGGATAAACATTGCAAACCAATATTGGTATGAAATATTGCCCCAATATGGAGTACCCAAGTAGTGCTAACGTTGGCTCCATAATATTGGCAAATATTGTGATAACATTGCCAAATTGCATTGGCCTAAAATTGGTACACCAATATAGATGAATATTGCAGAACCATATTGGTATCCTTATATAGGACCAATATTATATTGAATAAACGTTGGCAAAGTATTATCGCCAATAATCATTTGATACTGCAAAATTATTTGGTAAAATCCAAACTTTCACTAATAAATGTTGTTTAAAGAAAAATGGTAATAAGTATGGTCCTATTGTACATAGCGTGAGTATACTACTGCATAATCGTTACAAAAGTTGAGACTCCAATTTATGCAACAAATGTCTTTAGGATATTTAAAATGAAAAACTGTAATTAACTTAACTTCTGATATATTAATGACTAAGTAACAGTGTCATTACAAATTTTAAAGTAAAAAATGCTTAATACTGATATATGTATATCTAACAAAACATTAACATTTTTACTAACAGCAAAAAAATATTTATAAATTCAACAACATAAAAATATATTAGTTTAAAAAAACTGCAAAACACAAATTGACCTAGCATGCACGTTAGTGAAACTTAAAATAAATAAAACAGTTTTTACCACTTCACTTTCACACAAATGCTGTCCGGATGAAAACGGACGATTCAATTTCGGAAAAGTTTCTACGAGTATGAGGGTTCAGGCTCTTTTGAAGAAGATTGTAATTCTAAAAATAAGAAAAAAACCGGTAAACATATAGAATTTGTTTAACAATGTTAAGATATGCATTACAAAGTGCATTTGACAAAAAAATTAACTGCATATTTCAGCAGAAAAATTAGAAAAGAAAAATCTGGATTAATTATAAAATTCAAAATAAAGTGAAATATTGACTACGTACAAAAATTCTAATTTAAAACTTACCACTGTTTCCTGCTTTACTCCTAGATTTCCTCCCTCCTTCAAGATCGCCTGAAGTAGCCAACACAGACGATATTTTTGAACGAATAGCCTGATCCTGTATATCCTTGTAATGTAACTTTATGGCTTCTAGTGCAACCTTGTATAAACGTAATGATGAGAAATTTAATTTGCCTTTTCGACCACAAGCAGAGTAATTTAGGCTCATATCCTTATTTAACATCTTCCTCATAACGAAATTGACTGTTTGGTTAAAGTCCCTTTCTTTGTTATTTCCTATTAATGTCACCTGTAATTATAATTTTTAGTTAGCAACTGAGACTTAATAGAATATCCAACTTACCACTTGTTTAAAAGTAGAAGGATCTTTTAATTTCTCTTCAATCTCGTTTATAGTCTCAGGTGAGTCAATTGGAAAATAAGAAGCAAGTCCAGCCGTGGTTTCTACTTCAGAAGAAATTACCATATTCGCTGCAGAAATCGCTTGTAATGCAGAACGCACTTCCCGAAGTTCATATTGTATTCCATTTAGTTTTTTTGCAAAGTGGTCAAATATTTCAAATTGTTTTTTAATAAACACTGTAAAGAAAATAGAATAAAAGAATAAGTAGCACGAAAGTTATAGAATTTGATTGAGGAAAAATTGTTGATGCAAAAATATTAAAATTAATTTACCATTCCAATGTGCAACGGTTACGATGGCACTCGGATTACCATGATGGTCGGCGTAGTTTCTTGGGCGGTACCGTTTCAAAATCCTCACAAGAAATAGTAGTGTCCACAATGACATCAATTCCGTTATTGTCAGTGTTACCTTCGTGACTTACTGGCGATGCAAAATCTGAAACTTCATCATTCGTAAACAGTTCAGAATCTTGATATTGCATTGTATGACAGCTTCCTATAAAATTGATCATTTATTACATATAAGCAGAATTATAGATACGTACTTTCAGAGATATTTGACGAAACTGAAACATTATCATGCTGGAGGTCTTCACTTCCAGATCCATCTGTGGTCCCTTCTTTTAGATATTTTTTAACATACATTTTGGCATCGGACAATGTATGAAAAGTTCTTTTACAAACTGCGCGATATTCTAGAAAGGGTGTTTCTGGGCCAAGTTTCTTGCACGCGTCCTTAAGTTCTATTTTTTTTGTAGCCGATTTAATATTGGGCCAAAGGTAAACAGTTTTTCTTTATTAACTGCCCAGCAGGATGGTACGTAGTCAACTTGGTTATTAGCTGTGAATAAGATAACATCCCAACTCGCGACATTCCTTCTGTCGACCGAATCAGTACTATTTTCAATACCTCTAAAACAATTCATGAAACTATTACAAAACGAAAACTAAAACTTTTTGATACAAACCTGTTCATGTAGAAGTCCAACTGCGAATTCATCTTCATTGTGACTAAATTTAATGCATTTTGTCAAAAAATCATTGATACTAACATCAAATTGGTAACAACTCAAACCGCTAATTTTAAAAACATTTAAAAATGAAGACCGAATTGGATGCTCAAATACATCGACATTGTTTTGATATACCGAACCCGTTAAGAAAATCTCATTATCGAAGTAAATACGATTAACTTTCATTACTTTTTACATTTAAGTATTATAAATGAATTTTGTCATTGCCACAAGAAATCATAAAATTTTGTATTTAATTTGTTTAATTTCGCCTTCCACCTTTCTTTTCACTACAAAACTCTCATCCTGAAACGTGTAGTGTTTTAACGTATTTTTCTTCTCCATAATCCTTTTGCATGCTTGCTCGAACGGCAGTGCTGGAGAGTTAACTAAAATTTTTAGTCTCCCTAGATAACTTTCAAAAGGGAAACAGCTTACGTCATCTAAACACGAACGGGTCTCTATTAATTCTTGAACTAAATGTAAAAGCGAATGAGTATTGTAAACTGGTTCGTATAAAGCATAACGTTCTTCAGAAAAAATAACAAATTGTTTTACCATTTCTAAAGCGCGCTTTCCCATTTCTTCAGTATACTCTGCAGAAGCAACAATTGGGAACGAGCAAAATAAAAGCATAAAGTGTTGATAGCGTTCTTTTGGCATCAAGCCTTTAAAAATGACAAAACCAACATAAAGTAAGATATTTCTGAATTCAGTTGCTTTAAACCTATCTAAATCTGTTGTTACTCTTGGAATTCGACTAAACTCACAAGGAAAACTCAATCCAACTTTTACCAATCTACTTGAAACTTCTTCTCGTTGTGACGGACTTAGTCTAAATTTCGATTTAGGTTTAAGCCAAAAATTAAGTAAACGTCTCATCGTCCCTAAACAAACCATATGCATATAATCCAACGGGAATCCCTTGATCAAATCAAAATGCTGTATTTCAATTAATGGAGATGTGCTAGTATGATGAGATGTATGCACTTGATTAATAAACGTTTCGTTAGTTCTGAATTCGGAAATCCCGTTTGAAATAGAATACGTAATAATTCGTTCACTCCGTACACCCTTAATATCACACTTTTCGCAAGAATAGTAGCTATTATGAGGTTTTATACACTTCAAAAGGATCTTGCTGGTGCATCACAAACCATATATTTTAGCCTAAAGAGATAATGAGACGAATTGTATCGAAAACCATCTCTTTGTAAATGATTAACTTCATTAATAAATTGAGTTAAATATTCTTGCAAATTTCCAGGTTTACTGTTTTCACTATAATATAATGCTATAACAAATGGTTCAGTTTTAAAATTTTTAAATAAATTATTCCAAGTATAGGCCAAAATTGTTTATTGTTACTACCACATATATTTAGTCCATCTATATTACAGATCAACTCAATAGTGTCAGTTTCGTTTTTATTCATGTATAACCATAAACCTTTTTCTAAGTGTATTTCTAAGTTATCTTTGATGCCAAAATATTTAAATTTACCAGGAATGTGTTTTGAAGACATTAAAGGTACGTAATCAAGTTTTCTGACACTTCCCAAAAGCGTTTTGCTGCAATTTGGTAAATCATGTCCATGGTTTTTCAAAATTTTAAGTAAAGATGACAACTGTTTATGATTTACATTTTTTTCGAAAGTCCATGTAACCAAATCGTCAACTAAAAGTGATGATCTAGAGGACGTATGCTCGCAATTCGAAATATCTAAATTTGAATTTACTACGAAATTATTGCAGACAGCAGTATCCTGTAAATTACTATCTGTTTCTATATGAGGCATTGTTGAATTATGACAAATTTTGGGGAATTATCTGAATCTGTTGAAAAGTAGCAGTCTATATCATCAAGTTCTGACATTGTACTCTCATCAGTAGTTGAGAAATTATAGTTATGACTAGAACTATCATAACTATCATCACTGAAAACATCATGGATCTCGTTAGAAGCAGCACAGCTCAACACTGTAGTTTTATCTTTTTCTATTCTAGGAACATAAATTTGTGTATCCGGAATTGAATAACTGTTACTACTATGATTAATCGTGTTCGAAGGTTTGAGTTGTTTAGATTGGTCAGTTTCAATGTTTGTTATAGGCATATGTCTTTTTATGTACATACTTTTGGCGGACCTATTTTTCTGGAATTTACATACTGACCTACAAAATGCGGCATGGATTAGTCACGACAATTTTTGAATTGAAAATGAAGATGCATTCGTGGTTGTACATTTAAAGTTGAAGCAAAACAATTTTTGAAAGGCACAAGGCCGGTTGCACCAACCCGACTTGTGGGTTGTTGCAATCGCCCCAAAATAGTCGTGCATCATTTAGCTCTCTATATTTGTAAGAACATATCGGGTTCTTCTTTTCAATTACATTCAATTCTATGATTTACAAAAGAAAAATTGTCAAAGGATTGTTCATATCTTCTGATAAAAAAATTATTAAAATTTAAAAAATTAAGTATATAAGAGATTCAACTTTACAATTATTTTATGTCAACTTTGTTTTTATAATACTGAGCTTTTATTGTCTAATAAATACATAACGAACGAACGAACAATTACATAATAAAAAGTCAATAGTAAAATAAAAGTTGACATAAAATTATTGTAATATTGGCTAACTGAAAAAGAAAAACCCGGTATAATTAAATAAGGTGTTGGGAAATAACGGCTAGCTAAATGTACAAAGATTTTACGAAATATTGTGTGGTAATCGCATCACAATTTTTACTAAATTCGTAATTAAATTTTCTAAAGTTTGACGAAAGTTTTAATCGTAAAAATTTAATTTAAAAAATATATTTTATTTCATCGCCACCATCAACACGGCTTCTCCCCATCGACAAATACAACACTTCGCTTTTGGTAATGGGCCATCCTTGTCTACTTCTAAAGTTAACTCGCACACCTCGCAAAAACATGCCCACACTGCAAGCCCCAGCTCACGCCGCCCAATAGAAAAACATTGCACTTGTGGCACTTAGGAAGATCCTCTGCAAATGAAATCAACCCCTTAAAACAAGAACTGCTCAGGTGAAAAATTATTTAAACACAAGTGTTTGAAACAGACATTCGAAAAAATTACTAACTGGAACTCCATTAGATATTAATAACGAACTCAAATTTTGGACCTCCCTGTATTATTCTATTAAAGTGATAATGGTACCTACTATGCATAGAGGTTTTTTTTGCTTAATTTCATATCAGTAAATAAATTTGTCGTTCATCGAGTTAATCATAATGTTGTTTTAAAATGAACAAGTATTCAAAATTCCACAATTCTAAATTAAACAGTATCCAACCTATTATAAAATGAATTTATTATATTTCCAAGCTCTTCTCTTATTGTTAAACAAATTTCTTTTAATCTTTTCCACGAGAAAAAAAATTAAATGGAGTGAAATTAAGTTAATAATGGTGACAACAAAAACTTTGTTTCAATTCTTTTTCATGGATATATATGGAAAACAGATTCTAATTTTGGTTTTGATTAGTAAGTTGTTCCCAAATACTTAAGTTATTGATCCCAAATTGAGCAGAATAAAAAAAAAATTATTTAGAAACGTACTCATATTGTAGTATTGTGGGCAAATGTCGCACGGAAACTCTACATTAGTGCAATCCCGGCCAGTTAAAAATCGTGGGCATAGATGTTTTGGTCTTGGTTTTTTCGCAGATATAATGACGTAGGCCATCCGGTCAATTTCCTGGTGATCTTCTCGCTGAAGGGCCTACGGTTACCTTTAATTTCTTGAATTTCCTGCTCCGATAGGGACCACATTTTGCACTTATATGCATTACACATGTCGTGGCATATTAAATATTGGTGAGTGTATTTACAAGTCCCGACGTTCACAGATTCCACATAAATAATCGAAGCACGGCGCAGGTATCCTATTAAGAAAAACTTTGAATGAGACATTCATGTTTGCATTACTCCTACTGGCTTCCTTATTGTTTAAAAGTGATTTACAATTTTGGGAAATATTGATATTCCGTATCAAAAATCCATAGGATAACAAACCATTTATTTATATAGTAATTTTTATACAAATTATAATTATTATTAATTAGAAGATTTAAACGCAATAAGTTGCATAACAACCGCGCGCCGACATGAAGCACACGTCAGAGCTTCATTCTCCCGGTCCCGAAGTTGTACGGATGTCCAACCATCCCAACAAGGTTGGCAATATATATGTCCGCAGGGATATGAAAAAATATAGCCGTTACAGGGTAACGGTTCGAAGCAGATTCTACATATTAATTTATATTCTTTGTGCATTTCTATGGTTCTATGTGCTATTTTTAATTTGCAACGCGCAAAGTTCTTGCAAGTATTGTTGTGCAAATAATCGTTGCAATACCGTCCCACTTGCAACGTTTGGTATAGCTCCTGTTTGAAACGGGAAGAGTACACCCCCGTATTCTCATAATGTTTTTCTTCAAAATAGCTCACGTGCAAATATTTGCATGTATCGTTTACATTGCATTTTCCGGCACGGTACGCTCGACAATATTTGTATTTATGTAGCAAAGGGCACTCAATCGAGCAACCTTTTCCGAAGAAATTAGGACAACTACAAAAAATGATAATAACAATATGTAGTTATTCTTATACATAGGTATAAACAAAGTGAATATTTTACGACGTGTACGAACTTTAGGTCACTATCCAAAAATATGCGTGTAAAATAACGCAACGTTAAATGCAAAATAAAAACGAGAAAAGGAAAAGTATGAAAAGCAGCAGCCTACAGGATCTTGTAGAAGAAGTGGTATCTGAGATTTACCGCGATGTCTTTCAATTTTCTAAAAAAAATTCAAATCCAATGTACGATTTCTCATAATGCTTTCGACTTATATTACGGTTTTAATTCGTATATAAAAATAAAAATTATTAACACGCATTAAAGCTAGTGGAACTTTAGTACCTAATTTTTTCTAACAGTAACCGAATGATAAAAAAATCTGACATGGGAGAAAAAATAAAAATATAAGTATTTATTGTTCGCAAAAGAGAAAGCAAACATTTTAATTGTTCAACCGCATTTATTTTTAGCAACTTGTATTTTGCAATTTTAATTTAATCTTTTAAACTGCACCGCTGAATTAGCATAAGATAGTGAGTCGATTGACCGCCCCACCGGCGAGACGAGGGATAATTACGTAACTGATAAGAAAATGCACTAAACAGACTGCTAAGAAAAACAAATACGGTTTCACTGAAACTTGACAATCATTTTTTGCTGGAAATTATATTCATATGTACCGAATCATTCGATTAAAAAATGCAAAATCGGTTATTGTTCATGATATAAGAACAAACTTAACTTTTTGTAACTTGAAAAGAAAATCGATAACATAAACGGAAGTCGAGATTACTATAAACGATATTTGTGCCATGTTTGAATGTGATTTGGCTGAATTATTAGTGTAAACAAAACTTAAAAAAGGACGCGTCACTTATGTGTAAATAATTCACTCTACTACGTTATGGAAAAGTTCTATACGGCCAACTCGTCTTAATGCAACATTTTCAAATGCGGTTGAAAAATATGAAAGTTATAACGTATTAAAAACAAAGACACCCATGATCACAACATGTGTTCAAAATACGATTGTGCCGCCATGTTGAATCTACGCGTCGCGTAAAAGTAAATGATTGGAGAATTAATTATATGCATCGAATTTTGTAGAACGAAAATTGTTTAATAATCTACATGAGCAAGTTAACAAGCATAAACATTCACTTAAATGTAGTATTAAAAAAGTACATACCGTTGTTGTTGCTGACTCATGTTCACACAAGAAACGACAAGAATTTAACCACAACGCGATATAACGATTAAATTATCTATGCAACTACAATGCAATATTTGGTATACCCAATATTTACTAATCAGTATATGTAGAACGACAATGCAATTTTTCGTCAATGACGACAATGCAGATGTGTTGTTACAACAATGCTAATAGAATGAATGCGTTTTCTATTCGTATAATTCTTTGTTCGTATGATGATTTCAAGTCATATGACATCGTGCGCAAGCGCCCCTCTGATAAACTAAAGGCGGCCACACATGTACAGTTTCAACTGAAAGTTTGAACTGAGCAGTTCAAACTGACAGTTGAAACTGAACACTGTAAAAGCACATACACGTACAGTTCAATCTCTCAGTTTTTACGATGGATTCGAAGGATCAGGATGATTTCGCTGCTCTTGGTTTACTTTTTGTAATTTTACAAAAAGGTAAAAAATCAAAAAAGCGTAAACAGTGGTGCAAGAAGTGGTTACAAAAGCGAAGTCAATCTTCAGACATCAGCTTATTAAAAGAATTAAGTGAAGAACCATTAGATTTTCTCAATTATTTACGCATGACAGAAACAGTGTACCAAAAATTTCTTTCTCAGGTTTCTCCATTGATTAAAAAGAAAGATACAGTAATGAGAACAGCAATAACTCCACACGAAAGATTAACTGCTACCTTGAGATTTCTAGCAACAGGACGGTCGTATGAGTGCCTCAAGTTTTCAACAAGAATATCACCTCAATCTCTTGGAAAAATTATTCCAGAAACATGTGATGCCTTGTACAAAGTTTTGCGGAAGTATATTCAGGTATGTATTTCATAACTTAAAATTACCTATCTTCATCTAGAGCATAAGAAAATTAAAATAAAAACATGTTTTATTGGCAAACTGCTTTTATTTTTATAAAGGGTTACATTGAATTTTTAAGGAAACTACTTAATATAACGTTCTACTACTACGAAAAGTAGTTGAATTTTTGTTCTCTCTTTTTTATGAATTAGCATCAAATTGAGAAAAAAAGGAGGCTGTTGTGTTGTCCAGAGAATGAAATGAGTATCCGATTCTTTCATTATGATTCTGTGCAAAAGAACCCTGCCCATATGTTGGAGACGGTGTGGGACATGGGGTGGTGCTGTGACTTGATGATGAACCATGATTGTACAATGACGATGTGCCTAGAAAACCCATTTCAGCCTCAAAAAGTATGTCACCAATCTTTTTTCCGCAATGAGGGCCTGGCGTTTTTCTAGACCTCTCAACTTTACTGCAATACTTTTCCCTAACAGATCATAACGGTCAAGTTGTTGTTCCTTGGGTGATTTGAAATGGTCACGCACTGTACTCAGCACTTCTACTGTCAGATCATCATGTATTTTTTTCTCTCTTTATTAACACCAGGTCTTGAGGTTATTGGAAGTTTTGGTTGTGTTGCTGACACTTTTTGAACATCTGCAGTTTTTGATGTGGACTCTTCAACATCAGCATTCACAACTTCTTCGTCAGGGAGTGGATTTTCAACGAATTCCTAAAAAATTAAAACATAATTTTGTTACAATAATATTAAAATAAAAAAAAAATTGCAAAATTTAATTATTTTAACATGTATTGTTCCGTGTTTGTTTCAGTTTCCCAAGTCAGAAGAAAAATGGAAAGACATTGCAACTTTGTTTGAGGAAAGATGGAATTTCCCACACTGCATCGGTGCCATGGACGGCAAACATATTGATATAATTCCACCACAAAATTCTGGATCTTATTATTTTAATTATAAAGGCAAACACAGTATGGTTCTTCTAGCTATAGTTGACGCAAAGTACCGATTTCTACTGGTGGATTTTGGAACAGATGGACGGATTTCCGATGGTGGTGTTCTTCAAAATACATCTTTCTTTGAAAAATTGGTGAACGAGGACTTACATATTCCACAACCTGACGATGTTACTGACAATTTCAAAATGTTCCGTATGTATTTGTTGCGGACGATGCGTTTCCTCTCAGAACTGATATTTTGAAGCCATTCAGGCAAGGACTATTAGATTCAGCCGAGAAAGAGGTCTTTAATTATCGATTATCTCGAGCAAGGCACATTGTGGAAAACGTTTTTGGGATACTTGCCTCACGGTTTCGTATCTTTCGGACGCCAATTAATTTAGAACCAGAGAATATTGAGAAAATAGTAATGGCTACTTGCGCTTTGCATAACTTTCTGATTGAACAGCAATACAGTACATATGCTCCTGCGAACTGTATGTATCAGGAAAATACTTATGATGGATCTGTCATTTCTATTGGTTGCGACAGTTCACAATCGAACATGATTCCACTAAATCGTTGTAATCGAGGAAATATTTGCAATGACGCAAAAGAAATCAGAGAAAGTTTCATGAAGTACTTCATGAAAGATGGCCAAGTCTCATGGCAAAAAAATCACATTTTAAAAAACAAATAAATGCACTTTAGGTACCTATTTTTGTTTATTTTATTTTTGTTTATTTATACTCTAATGTCATGGCTTGATAGGAACTCATGTATTGTGTTTGAGAGAGAGAGAGCCCTTTAAAATTAGACACTTTTCGACTCTAAATAAAAGGGACTAGCTTAAAAAAATACTGAAAAAAAGTTAAAAAATGTTACTTGAGCGAGCTCCTTCGGTGAGTCTGAAAAGTGTCTATTTTTAAAGAGTACGCTCTTTGATATTTACCTAGAGAAATGAAAATATATTTTTTGATATATTAATATCTTGTTTTTCTTACCTCGTCAGTTTCACTGTCCAGATTTGAACTTGACATCCTCAGGGTATCTTGGTCTTGCAAGAAATCTAACAGATCGTAATACCAAAGTACCGGCTTGTATATGCTGTCCGTTGATGCTCCAGACTTCTTTGACGCCTCAACTTTCTTTTTCTCTTTGCGAAACGCACATCTCAAACTATTAATTTTACTGATGACGGACTTCTTTGTAGCACCAGGTTCAACTTCTTTGCCAATTTGGCATATGCAGCATCCTTCTTCGTACGGTCATGATAGTCATGACTCTTTACTTGCCACAGACAAGGCTCTGATCGGTAAATTGCAATAAAATCTACAATCACTGGGTTTGATTTATTACGCGACATCTTTTAACGCAGCGAAAATTATATTGTTAAAACAAAGAACTCAAAAACCCAACTGAGAACTGTACAGTTGAACCCCCACACACGCAACAATCAGTTAAACCTTTCAGTTTAAATAATTGAAATTTCATTTGTCTCAGTTTAACTGTACAGTCGAGTTGAACTGAGAATGAAATACCAACACACGTAGAGGTTAAACTGTACAGTTAAACTGTTCAGTTCAAACTGTCAGTTGAAACTGTACATGTGTGGCCGCCTTAACAATTTTACTTCAAGGTTGACTTAAAACTGCATCTTTATGGTTTTGGACGAATTCATTTTAAGCAAGTAGGTAGGTCTAGGTAAAGAATTTGGCGTGTTGGAAAATTTCACGGAATTGTATACTAATAAACAACCTGCGAATATTAATTTTTTTGAAACAATTTGTTTACCGCATTTACCAAATTTTTTGCAAATGAATATTGTAGTTCTTGCTTACGAAAAATTAATTTTATGTCAGGATAGCAATAAAAGTCACTCGTCAAAATGTTCGTTTTTCTTTAATTTATGAACAACCGCCACCCAAATGCTCTTTTTAAAACTATTTTAATGTCGAATCGAATTTCTTAATAATAATTCTGATTTTATGTTTATGCAAGATGATGATGATATCATACATTTCTTATTTAGGCAGTCGTAAATTATGTTTTCAAAAAATCAAAATAGAGTAAGTTATTAGCACGTCCTAGGTTTCTTGGAACTATTGAAATTCGGACTGCGTCATTTATGTTTGAAACAAAGAGTCCAGGCTTCATGGTTCTACGATAAACTTAACGTAGGAACTTTGACATCTCGGCAATATTTGAAAAATAGGATTTTATGTTCGTAAAATTTTGGATGTTGTAGATTTTCCAATTATTGGTTTTAAACAAGAACCTATAATTGGCCCTATATCGATTCTTCCAAGTTAAATTATATTAAACAACCAATAAACTACCAACATTGAACCAATGTAGAAACTTTTACATCTCGCCAATATTTAAAAAGTAGTAGGAATTTTATGTTGGTAAAGTCTTGGCTATTGATGATTTTTCAAATATTGGTTCTACAATAAGAAATTATAGTTGGCCCTATATTGATTTTTCAAAGTAAAACAATATTTAACAACCAACATACCACCAACATTGAACCAATATAGGAACTTTAACATTTTGCCAATGTTTACAAAACAGTAAAAAATTTTATATTGGGAAAATCTTGGCTATTCAAGTTTTTTGCAATATTAGGTCTACAATGGTTAATCGTCATTGGCCCAATATTTTTCTTCAAGATAAACAATATCGCATAACCAATATACTAGGAATATTGGGCCAATATCGCAGTTATTACGGTTTCCCAACATTTTCTTAATTATTGGGTCTACATTGGGCAAACATTATTGGGCCAACATCATTTTTTCAAAATAAAACAATATTGCACTACCCAATAGTCTACCAATATTGGGCCAATGTAAATTTGTCAATATTTAAAAACTATCTGTAGTCAATATAGCGCCGTATTAGCCAATATTGTAGATACATTGGCGCTATATTGGCATATAATTGCGCCTATGTTGTACCAACATAGTAACCCCAATATATGTAACTACCTCTTATGCCAATGTTGCGCCAATATTGGTGATATTGGCGCAACATTGCGCCAATATGTCAATATTGGTAAGATATTGCGCCAATGTTGCGCCAATGTTCTGTTCTACTTGGGTAAGTTTTTGAATGTAAACAGTAGAAACAGTTATTCTTAAACAATGGTTATGTGTATGTGATCATATGTGATTATATTGAATATAAAGCAAATCTACCAGCTCATAACATGTTAAATTGTTTATGTGTGAATTGAAAATAGTTTGTACAGCAGTTTCTTGTCATATTTTTTTATATTTTAAGAGTAAGTAGTAACGAGAATCACCATAAATTATAATACAAAAAGTTTGGTTAGTTTTGAAGTTTGTTTGGTGAAAATGGATATTTTAATAAAATGCGGGTTTAATCAAATAACTTTTAAACATAAAACACCTGCAAATTATACCAAAGGCAAATTACTTTTGGAATCAGGACATGTCCATAATATATCTGAAAATTACCTAATAAAATTATTGAAGGTTTCGTTATTAGGCAAACTTCTGTTTTATTGAAACCATATAAAGTTTGCTTGAAGGTGTATAGTTTAATTAACATAAAATATAGTTAAATAATATTTATGGTTAAATGTCAGTTTAGAAAACATGCCTCTTTATTTTAATCCCTATACAAAACTAACGTCGGACTAACGGTTATTGTTTTGGTTTCAAAGAATAACAAACATAGTAATATCTTATTTTTTTTCACGGAGTGTTTTGTAAATGTGGACTTTTACTTTTGTGTATTTAAATTTATGTTTAGTTTATTTTTGTTGCTCGTACAATGAAAAAAGTACCTACGTAAACTGCCAAAAATTATAAAAGAAGCTACTGCAAATTAAGATTTTATAAAATTTTGATTTTTTTCTAGCTCTCTTATTGTTATCAGTCGGTTAATGCTATCAAAATGTACCTAGTCCAAAGTGCTCAACATTAAGCGGATTTTAGGTACCTATAGGCAAAGCAAACAAAAGTCTGTAAATATGCTCGAGAATTTTTGTAACTAAACATTAATAAAGGCAGAAACAGAAAGCATAAAAGCGTAGGCACTAATATTTTAATCCGATGTCTGTCTATTATTTGTTTTGGCTTAGCCTGCTGTCCCGTTATAAAGTAATAAATTTCTTAAGAATTATGTTCATTGAGGAAATCTTTACTGCCCCTATTATTGAAAGTGTACGTTGTTAGAAGGTCGTTTAACAGATTTTCTTAAATAGTGTCCAGTATTGAGTGGTTCTCGGTATAGGAACAATAAAAATAAATTTACAAAATCACTTTTTTGTTACAAAAGTACTGGCAAAGAAGTACGGGATATGTGTCATCGTATCCGACTCGATTTCAATTAAAAACTGTAATCAACCGATTCTGCAATACGGTTAACGGAATCTGTACTGTGCAGTGTGTGTGTAGCTTGTAGGAAACGCGGGCGCGGTGTAGTTTAGTTCTCAATTCGTTATTGTTCCTGGATTAAAAATCAGCTTTTGTTGGAAATTTTATTAATTGTAGTAAGTAAGAAGTGTGAAGAATTATATTAATAAAAACACAAATCTAAACGTGTTTTCAGTTTTCCGAATAAAATGCCACCAAAAAACCTTCAGGTGCACAGTTTAAAAAAATAAGAGAGCAGAAAATTCACAATATAAAGAAAAGCATAACTCCGATCAATATTTTTCTTACACAGTCTTCTACACTTCCTCTACCGTCAGGGTAACGAGTCTGCCTTCTACATCAAATAATCATGTTTTTTGTGAAATTGGAACAGAAGAAAAAAGCCCAATTATTAGTCACCCAGACAAGGAAAACGAGAAGCAATGTATTTCTAACAGTGCTAATGATAACTACACGATTGATGTTCCTTTAGAAAAGACTGGTGATAACACAAAAATATACGATTTCAACGATCCCACAACATGGCATTTAACTAATAGTACCATACAAATATTTGTTCAACATGGACCAGAGTTGTGTGATAATTTAAGTGTTTATCCTGAGACTGAAAATAGACATTTTGATAAGAAATGGTTTGTAAAAATCATGTCAAACGGGGAACAAGTGCTGAGGAACTGGTTAATATATTGCAAGCGAAAGGATGAACTGTTCTGTTTCCCATGTATTATTTTTGGGAAGAACCATAATGTATGGACCACTGCAGGGTTTCGAGACTGGCAGCATTTAAATCCCATATTACCACGTCATGAAAATTCATTGCATCATAAAAAAGTTATGTAGAATGGAAAACTTTTGAATTAAGAATTAAGAAAGGAGGATTTATAGACGACCAATTACAAGCAGAAATTTTAAAAGAAAAAGAAAAGTGGAGGCACATTTTAAAAGTTATTTTGGATGCCATTCTACACTGCGTTAAAAATAATGATGCCTTAAGAGGTACAACTGAAATAATTGGTCATCCCGACTGTGGAAAATTTCTGAACACCATAGAATTAATTAGTCATTACGATCCTATTATTGCGCAACATATTGAAAACCATAAGAAAAATCAAGTAAATTATTTCTCTCCTACGATACAAAACGATATAATTAATATAGTTGCTTCTAAAATTAGGAAACATATTATTTCAAATATTCAAAGAGCGAAATATTTTTCCATTTTATTCGATAGTACATCAGACACACCCACCAGGAACAGTTGACGCAAATATTGCGCTTCGTCCACATTGATCCCAACTCAAATAAGTGTAGAATTGAAAAAATTTTTATAGACTTCATTGCGACACGTGAAAAAACTGGCGAAGCACTTGCAAATGATATAGAAAAGAAGTTATCAGTAGATGGGTTGAATATTGAAAATATAAGAGGACAATCGTATGATAACGGAGCAAATATGGCAGGTAAATACAAGGGAGTGCAAGCCAGAATATTACGTCTAAATAATATAGCGAGATTTGTTCCATGCACCGCTCACAGCCTCAATTTAATAGGCGTTCATGCTGCCCAGTCATCTATACAAATGAAGTCATGTTTTGACACAATCCAACAATTGTTTAACAACAACAAAATATCTGTTCGTCTTAAAGGTTTAAGTGACACGAGGTGGTCTGCAAAAGCTAACGCGGTTAAAGCTTTACGAAGTCAAATGCCGTCAATAATAGATCTCCTCAATGAAATGTGTGATGGACAAAGACAAGTTACAGCAGATTCTGTAGCAAATGCTAAAATTTTGCTCAAATTACTGCGAAAATTTAAATTTGTTGCACTCTTAATATTTTGGGATACAATATTAGGAAAAATAAATAAAGTAAATTTACTTTTACAAGAGAAAAAAACCACAATCGAAAATGCGGCAAAAATGATAAATGCTCTCAGAAATGAAATTCAGCAATACCGAATTGATTTTTTTGACTCGCTTAACAATTCAGCAAAAAGTCTAGCCGAAGCAATAAATATTGAAACCTACATACCAGAAAAAAGACGACGAAAAATAAAAATCATGTTTGGTGAAAAAGCGACTGACGATTCGTTTGCTATGAATGAAAGTGAATTATTGAAAAAGAAATGGTTGCAGTTTTAGATGTTATACTGGTACAACTTAGTGATAGATTTACAGCTTTGCAAGAGATAGCAAACGACTTCAATTTTTTAAATGGACATGCTTTAAAAATCACGCCACTAGATAATCTTAAGAAATGTGCCACAAACCTAGCATTGAAATATCATAGCGACTTAGATGCTTCAGAATTTGCATGTGAAATTGAGAGTTTCAAATATCAAGCCGCAGAAATTTTTGAAAATTTAGAAGATATGGACGCCTTTCAAATTTTGCAAAAAAATTATGAATTCTCGTTACAAAACACTTACCCGAACCTGGACATAGCACTGAGGATTTTTCTAACAATGCCTGTAACAACAGCTTCATGCGAACGTTCGTTTAGCAAGTTGAAAATTGTGAAATCGTACCTTCGTTCTTCTATTGGACAAGAGCGATTAACAAATATTTCTATAATATCGATTGAAAAGATATTGCAAAAACATTCAATTATGACGATATAATAGATGTGTTTGCAAATGAAAAAGCCAGGAAAATTAGTTTATAAAATAATATGTTTCTTATTGTTCTTATTTTTGAGTTATAGATTATTGATCCAAACCTATAAATACATTATTATATGCGTGTTGAACATTTTTTATTTATTTTTACTTTTGTGGTTAGTGGATTGTGAGAGGCGGCGCTATTTAGATACATGCCACAGGCGCTACATACCAACGTTACGGCACTGACATTTTTGCTTGGCCAATGTACAAAAGATGATGTACGATCTGACAGTAGATGTAACAAATTAATAAAAATTCTAGAAGCTGTAGTAGCGTGAATGTTAAAGAAAATACCAAGAGCATTATAAGAAAGTCCCAATTTTAATTTCATTAAAAACAGCACTAATTTCTTTTCTAACGGCAAAATGTCATTATGATGTCCGGTGATATTACCGAGTAAATTTGATAATAACTGAAAGACACTTAAGGTCACTCCGCACAAACTGTTAAAACAAAAATCAGTTTTTAAGTTTAAATATCCATGGAAACCAGAGCACTCAATATCATCTGTATTTCCTACTTTCTTTGTAGAAAATTGTTTTAAAGTGAACTCCTTTGTGGGAATATTTGCTTGAAGCCCTGGTCACATTATCAGTCTGTTTGATCAAACTAGACTATCAGTCTAGAATAGTGACATCAAAACTGACGATTTGACGGTTTTCATCAAACTTTGTGGTCACACTACCAGTCGGTTTTGTTAAAACAGTTTGATACAACATCTATCCTGATTGGCTAATTTAAATTGTCTATAAAAAGCGGGAAGAATGGGAAACGAAGATAACCTCTTTCTTAGCTTTTGTCATTTCCGTTGTGTTGTTAGCTAGGTGCGTCAAACGATATTAGATGGTTTTAAAATTGTTCATTTCTTGTTGTTTGTTATCATTTTTTTGTTATTCAGTTATTGTTATTGTTAATTCTCTCCGATTGTTATTGTTGTTATTTTATTATTATTATGAGTTGGGAAAAGAGATCACGTGTCTACCCTTATAGATTTATATAGGGAGCACGAATGTTTACTATGGTCAAAAGTGCACTGTACCACAATAAGTCAGCAAGGCAGCGGGCTTTAGAACAAATGGCTTCAGTGATTAGTGATGTTCGACCAAACACAACAGGTAATTACTGTAGTCACATAAATAATTCGTGTGGTAATATACTAATTTTTTTTAGTAAATGATGTGAAGACAAAAATTAATTCTTTAAGAACCCAGTTCAACAAGGAATGCGCTAAACTCGGAGCAAACCCTCAGGTTGTTCTGGAGAAGTAGTAACCATTAAGTTGTGGTGTTTTGAGCTACTTCTATTTCTACAAGATCAATGCACACCTCGAGCTAGTACTTCAAATTTATCACAAGCGCAAGACTGGAATGAGAGCATTGAATTGATAGATGAAGAGGAAGAATCGGTAAATACTACCCAAATAGCACAAGACGTCTTTGAGATGTCTGATCTATGTCGCATTAGCGTCTAGACGTCTCAGTTCTAAATGCGACGTCTTTAAGATGTCTGATTTATGTCGCATTTGAGTCGAAACCTTCAGCCCTAAATGCGACGTCTTTAAGATGTAGTAAATGGGACGTTCTAGAGACTTGCATTAAAATTTGATCTGCCATTAAAAACGTAAATATGTACAACAAATTAGTAATATTCTGTTTTTTCAACGACTATTATTGCCATGCAGGTTCTATAAAAATTCAGTTTAATGTGTACTTTAATTTGTGCTTTTTGTATCCTATTTCCCATAGGCAGGAAACTAAATTTCTAAACATCTAGGGCGATATATTCTTATATTGTGTGGTATAATATATGGCGTATCTCTATCTTCATCATTTATAAAAATATGAGTTCATGCTTTACCGCGTATTTTACGCAAAAAAGCAAATGTGCGACATCTGGCGTGCGCGCCGGCACTCTATCATCTAACCTAGCTGAGTTCGTGTGCTTTTTGTGCATGCTTTGTGGATTTTGTGTGTTATAAAAGCTAATGTAAGTAAAATAAAAATTTACTAAACATATATATATATATATATATATATATATATATATATATATATATATATATATATATATAACTCACTGTCGATGAAAATGTTGGTGTCAATCACCTGTGTGAATTGTAGCCGATTAGTAAGACATTAGTGAAGAAAGTTCGGAACATATCTGGTGATTACATCTTCATATTCATGCCAGTAATTAAGAATTATTACTTATTTATATTTTCTTTTCACAGTTGTACCTCTGAATAACTGTACGTTTATAAGGTGAGCAGTTATATTTTAATATAATAATTACATTTATCAGGTGTGATAGGATGAATGATTTGCATAAATATTATATGCGTGTTAAGAAAACGTTTTCATAATAATAACCAGCGGCGCCGACAGCTTCGCCGGGCCCCGAGGCTGCTACTAATTAAAGGCCCTATCATCTATAAAATGTCGAGTTTTATTTTGGGTTCAATTTTAAATTAATTGAAAAAGTATTACAGTAATAAAAGTTTTAATATATGAATGTGATTAACCTAAAGCAAGTACTCAAGTACAAGACCGTTATCAGATACATGTAAACCGCTATACTATTATAAACTAGCTTTTCTGGCTTTTTTTGAAGCAAACTCATTAACAATAGCCTCTAAATTGATTTCTTTTCCAAGTTGTGCTTCTACAGAAAGTATTCCCAGGCTAGATAATCTGTCCTGGCACATCGTAGAACGAAGAACACTTAATTCGTTAATAAAGTTGAGTGAGCTTAGTACATAAGGAATCTTTAGTTAAAGATGAAATGAAGTGCACCTTCCTTATAACATTGATTTATTGATTATATAAATTTGACCATGGTTTCGATACTAATTAGTATCATTTTCAAAAATTATTAGTCTTAAATCTAAAATATAAAACAGGTTGAAAATTATGTAGAACAAAACCAGCTGCTACTCACCACAAATACTTAACAAACAATAACAAAAAATAAGTGTAAAGAATAACTAATTATTTCATTTTAAAATTAAATAAAGGTTCGAACATCGTAACCAATTCCAGCCACGTGCAAGAACCAATACGGAATGACAATCGGAAACGGAAAATTATTTTATGTGATACCAACATAAAAGTGATATGGAAATATTTAAAATTGAAAAATAGCAAGTATGCAACCAAAAGGCATGCAAGAGGGACATTAGTCTAGGATGTTTTTAATAAATTGGAAATTAGAGAAATCAAGATGAACATTAAGCAACTTTTTATCTAAAATAAATTGTTTAGTAATATAAACTTTTTCTAAATTTAAAATGATTTGGTTATTGTTTAAGACATGTAGCAAGTTAGTATTGGAGAAAGGTTTGTAACAGTGGTTGGTTTCAAGAAAATGAAGAGCAAAATTCGATTTGTTAGCTCGATTAAGTCTGATGGAATCAATATGTTCTTTGAATCTAATGGTAAAAGATCTTTTAGTGGAACCTACATAACTGAGGGCGCAAGTATCACAAGAAAGTTTATATATGCCTTTGTTAGATAATAAGATAGATTATCGGTGTTATTTTTAATGAAGTTAATAGGATTACAAGTGCGAAAAGCTAAATTGATATTGTATTTTTGTAGAGAGATTTGAAACAATTACTCATGTTATTGAAATAAGTTATGGAAGTGAATTTCGGATCAGAATTGTCTTTGATGTGTAAGGTTGTAGATAATTCTAAACGTTTTTCTTTATAATTTGTAAAATAAGTTGATCATTATAGCCATTGTTCAATGCGATAAATCTAATGAAATTAAGTTCAGACAAAAATTATTATAGTTAAGAGGAATAGTCAAAAGTCTGTGAATTAAAGAATGGAAGGTAGATAACTTGTGGGCCCAAGGGTGATTAGATTTATAATGTATAATAGTGTCCACAAAAGTAGGTTTCCTGTAAATCTGATAAGAAGGGATGCCTTTATCTAAAGTTATCATTAAGTCCAAGAATGGTAGTTTATTGTTAACTGATGATTCAAGAGTAAATTGAATTTCAACATTAAATGAATTAAAAATTCTTTTAAGAAATAGCTTTCTTCTACGGAACCATTAAAAATAATGAAAATGTCATCTACATATCTTTTATAAAATAGAATTTTATTAATTAAAAGATTGTCACTCTCAAGTATTGTGTTTTCCAAGTTATTCATGAAGATATCAGCCAGTAAAGGACTAAGATTAGAACCCATAGCTAAACCAGAAGTTTGAGAAAAATTTTATTATTAAATTTAAAAAAGTTTTGTTTAAGACAAATAACTAATAGATCATACAAAAAACAGCTTCAACATTGTTAAGGTTAGAATTAAAAAGGTGATTTTTTATGATAACAAGTAGCTGATCAGTTGGAACAGAAGGAAAAGGTTAGTTACATCTAAAGAAAGTAATCTGGCATTAACAGGGAATGGTTCATTTTCTTAATTTCTTTGATTAATTCTAGGAATTTTTAATAGAGTGTTTAAATTGAAAGTTAAGATTGGACTTGAATGTAGTATTCAACCATCTTGTTAAATTACTCGTGATACTATTTCTGAAATTAACAATCGGTCTGACAGGTAAAGTAGAAGTTAAAATGTTAAAATTATTAAAATCTTTAATTTTATGAATTTTGGGTAATGTGTAAAGCTTAGGAATAGTAAAACCTGTAGGTATTAATCTTTTAGCATTTATAAACTTAGTTGGAGTATTTAAGAATAATTTATTCAAGTCTTTCTTAATCTTGTCAGATTCATCTCTTTGAATAACTTGGAATTTTTCGGAATTGAGGAAAATATTGGAAATATTTATATAATCTTGGTTCTTTAAAATTACTAGACAATTACCTTTGTCAGATTTAGTTAAGGTTAAATTATTATCACTGCAAATTTTTCTAATTTCCAAAAAAATTTTATATTCTGTTGAGTTTATTGTAGAGCAATTGAAGTTTTTAAGTTTGAGAAGACATTTAGACAAAAGGTTTTTAAAAATTAGATCATTGTCAAGATGGGGAAATTTATCTAAACAATTTAAAGATTCAGCTAAATTGAGGTAAAACTCATTATTATTCAATTTTTTATGAGGTATAAATTTTAAACATTTGTCTAAGTAATCTAATTGAGTTTTATTGAAAACCACATTCGAGAGATTCAAGCATCTTTTAAAATTGAAAGAAGACACTGTGTCATTAGGTATCGACTGTGAGAATATTTTGTGAAAATCAATATCAAAAAAGTTTTTGTATTTCAACGTTCGAGCTAGCAATGTGATTAGTAATAAGAGTATCCTTGTTAGTAACCGAAGGTTGGTGAATGGCAGCTGGTTGAGCCTTTACAAAATTGTTGTCACTTTGTAACGGTCACTGTGAGTTAGGCAACACACAATACACGGAGTCGAGGTGTAAACGCGACATTTCTCCGTGTTCGCTGCTTAACGAAAATTTTGGGGATTTAATTCCCAGAATTCAACTTCCGCGTTGTCCTAATTGGCCAATACATTTTCGGGTGATCTTCAATTTCCGCCTTGTAACAACTACTATCACGTCGTGTTAAGTGAAATTCAAATTTGCCTTCATCTGAGTGCTTAATCGTAATTCCGTCAAATTTTCTAGTGCTGGGGAAAGGATTGATTACTCGATTTTCTGAAGTTTATCTTAGGACGGATGCGTGTACTAATTTCTTCTAATGGTCGCTCGATTGCACTCAGGTACGACAAATATTCTTCATGGCTTCTTCAACGTTACACCGTGCATAATTTTCAGATAAGGCGAGTTACTCCGGGATTGGAGTTGCTCCGGGATTAGAATTACTCGGCTTTAAAGGTTCTTTTGGCCTAAACAAAACCAATTACCTGGCTGATTAAATTCATCGTGGGATCTCTTTCTACCTTTTATTGTCTTGTCGCTGCGTGTGTCGCATACTTGGGGTTTGCTGTTAAGATTGCTGAAGTACGGGACATCCTACCGAAATTAGGGGTCGCCGCAGCTGGAACCGACACCACATATCTGTATCTTCTCCTGTGTGTGTCAACATCGTAAACCTCTATCTACAACATAAGGTCAGATTTCTCTAATTATACTTCTGCGCTGAAAACAAACCATCTCCGGGACGTCACACTGCTACCGAAAACGTCTCAAGCGTAACACCTAAATAAGTACAACTTGTCTTGGCACCTTAAGTGCAGTTAAATCTTTGGAACTCGAAACGTATTTGTTCACGTATTTATATTTTTTTTGTTAATTCACTACAATATAATTAATTAACTTGTTGTGGCGCATATACTTGCCCAATCTGTAAACGAATGTGTACCGTAAAGGCGCGAACTTGCTTCATTTACCCACCATTGCTTGGGGATTTTTAGAGTATAAGGGTAAGACCACGGAAGAGCGCTCTTTTTGGGGAAACACCTAACTCTCCGATACTTTTTTTACGCTAAATATTGCAACTGCGGACACTAAATACACCTTCGTATTGTGCGGGTGTGGTTACGTCGCCATCTTGTCTAGATTAAATAACGCCAGTGGCGTACCGCATAAATTATTAACTTGCTATTAATCTTATATTTTTTTTTCCTTCTTTTGTGTACGACTATATATATGGGTACGAACGAATACGCTTCGTAGAATTAACTTACGTTGTAAGTGGATATATTTAAATTGTGCTCTGTTCCTTCTTCTTTATGGTGTGTTATTAAATATAACGTTTTGTAGGTTACTTGTGTCTCTCTCTCTTTATTGTATTTATTGCTCCTTTAATCTGTTACGGTTGATTGTTGCGGCTGTTTCTTTAGTTCGGAAGCAGGTTTGTATCCACGCATTAGGACTATGGCGCCCTCGGATTAACTCAAGACAGTTCTGAAGAAGCGGTGGATCCTTTTTCTCACCCACGCCCTACTCTTCGGCTGCCGGCAAAACTTACTTTTCTTCAACTAACCGTAGCAACTTTTTAAAAAATTGTCATAAAAATTAAAATTGTTAGTAGTCATAACTGTGGTAATAGGTTCAGAATCAAGAACTGTTACCTTATTGTAATTAAGTACATTATTCTGATTACAAATATTAGATGACGAAGAATTAGAATGTCTATTAGATGGGTTGTGACAAGTCTTAAGTTTTTTATAATTGTGATGAAAATTGTTGTTCAAAGATTTATGTAAAGTTTTAGTAGAAAACGATGACAAGTTAATATTATTGAAATTGACTTTTTTAGCACGAAATATAATCAAGTTAAGTTTTTTTTTAAAGTTTACGTTTATAATTGACACATTTGTTGAAGACTGAAGTGTAAGTTCTACATAAAAAATTATCAAACACATGTTCGGGCAAAATTTTTGCTAACCATAAATGTAACACATATAATTCGTTTTCTGCATAAGAAATAATAGAATAATTTTGATTGATATGGTAGCGTAAGATTTTTCGTTTAGCGTTCAAAATAATGTTAATGATTGATATATCCTTACAATTTTTATAGGTGTATAAGTTGATGCATTTTGGGAACACATTCTTGATTTTGCATTCATTTAAGAACCAGTTTTTGAGTAGATGTTTTTTCCTCCTCCATAATAAATAATAAAACCTCATCAATTTGGATCGGTCATCCATATTAATTACTGTATTGGTTCTTGCACGTGGCTGGAATTGGTTACGATGTTCGAACCTTTATTTAATTTCAAAATGAAATAATTAGTTATTCTTTACACTTATTTTTTGTTATTGTTTGTTAAGTATTTGTGGTGAGTAGCAGCTGGTTTTGTTCTACATAATTTTCAACCCGTTTTATATTTTAGATTTAAGACTAATAATTTTTGAAAATGATACTAATTAGTATGGAAACCATGGTCAAATTTATATAATCAATAAATCAATGTTATAAGGAAGGTGCACTTCATTTGATGTTTAACTTTTAATTCGCTTTAAAACCGAAAATGACCTTTCCGCGCTAGCAACTGTGGCGGGTATTGTTAAATATATGCGGAGGGCTATGCATAAGTTAGGGAAGAGACCACTGAGATTCGCTTTTTGAAGAGCGTTAATTAAATCTAAAGGTTGCATAGGTTCGTGTCCAAAATTTGCAACAAATATAGATTTTAACCCATTAATTTCATCTAGAAGTTCCTCGTGTTGCAAGTCTGTCGAATACTTTTGCACCAGATATGTCGTTTTGTTTCTGATCTCTTCTTCAGACGTATTGGAAAAATCCCAAAGGACGGAGAACAGCTTACAGAGTTCGTGTGTAGACGTAAACCGCATAGTTATGTCACCAATCAATTGATCTATTATTACATAAAACACTTCTCTTTTAAATTTCATCTCTGTTGTTAAGATTTCTACGTTCTCTTCTTCATCATCGTCTTCGTTTAACCATCTTTTTCGCTTACGAGTCCTCTTGTTTTCCTCTTGAAGGTATTCCGGCCATCCAATATTCTTTGCTATTATGCCAACTTCGTTCCAAATTTTTTCCCATCCTTCGTTCCGCAGATATTGTAATTCTTTAATTAAACTACTCAAATTTTTACTGACCACATCAAGTGTTGATCCGCGAGCTTGAATGACTTTATTAACAATGTCGATGGCCTTTAAAACTTTAACCCAAATGGATGCCATTAATAAACAGTTCAAGGAACGTACATACGTTTTTAGTCCATTTATGTCGCTACGGCACTCTGATGATAAATTCAAATTAGATAATTCATTCAAAGCTTCAACAATTCCTGGAAGATTAGCAGCAATGGGTTTCACACTCTCAATTCTGGCTGACCATCTGGTTTGGGAGGTAGAATGCAAAGAACCTCCTATTTTATTCTTAAGTATTTCCCATCTTTGTGGACTGGAACTAAACACATTGTATATCTTTTGAACAACACCGAAGAATGTAACAGCAGCAGCACAACTCTCTGCTGCTTGCACTCCACTGAGGTTAAGAGAATGGTTCGCACAAGGAGAATAAATAGCTAGACTATTCGCTGCCAGTATAATCGCCTGAACTCCCTTATAAGCTCCTTTCATATTGCTACCATTGTCGTAACCTTGTCCTCGACAATCTGCTAAGGAAATTTTATGTAGGTCAAGTTGCGACCTTATCGGTCGGGCAATGGTCTCTCCTGTTTTTTGGGCACAATCAACAAATGCCAGAAGGCGCTCTTCAATTTTATAAGTCCCCACATTTTGATTGTTTAAATTAACATATCTAATTAAAAAAGCTGTTTGCTCTATATGAGCTGAATCTGGAGTGGCATCCACAATTAACGCAAAATATTTTGCGCTCTCGCGTTCTTGAACAATACGTTTTGTTACTTCAGCTGAACAAATGGTAATAAATTCATTTTGAATATCAGCTGATAAATAATGCACTTGCAACCTTGTGCCCGCTTCTTGTGAATGTCGGACCTTCCTTAGGTGATCATTTAGAAGTGGGTCATATTTTGCCAAGAGTTCCAAGAGTCCGAGGAAGTTACCATTGGAAGGGTGACCGATCTTGTTGCTGTCTCCACGAAAAGCCAAACCCCTTTCAGCAAGAAATAATGTGACATGAAATAGTCGTCTCAAAATGTCTTTCCATATTTCTTGCTCATGTTGAATAGACTTAAACAGCAAGTCACTCAATGAAGTTTCTGTCCTCGACTTCCTCTGCTCTGTTTTCCATAGAACGTAACATTTTTGTGCGAAGCCGTGTTCTCATGTTCAGGAATTTTATCATGTAGTTTCTTCCACTTTCGCGAAGCAGAATAGCCTTCTGCAGATGCTAAAATTGATTTCTGAGCTTGTGGAAGGTTACTGAACATTCTACACGGCAAACAATACAAAGCTTCTTTCGCTCTACTCCAGACCAACCAGTCTCTGCATACAGTCTCCCCATTAGCGAGTTTTTTCTTAAAAATGGAAATCGGCAGTACACGACCAGTTTCATCTTCCGGAAAACTTTCGGGCAGATTTTCGTGCGATTTTTAATATCAGTTTCCATGTGAAAAGAGCTCGATCCTATATCGAAACTGACAGAACTCTCAATAACTTCAATAAGAGGCAGCGTTGAAGAGCTTTTCAATATTTCTACTCTTTCCGTAGGTAGTAAAGATCAGAACTAAACGTGTGAGTACTACTAGGCTCTGAAACATTTGTCTCCAGAAGGGTGGTAGTCTCGCCAAGGTTTATACAGTCGATACCAACTGTGTCAACAATATTTGCATGTGCTGTTGAAGTTGAAGGTATCGGTTGTGAAGAAAATTCTAGCAAAGCAGTGTCTGTAGAATTAGAAGGCTTTAAGAATCTACTGAGTGAAATTTGTCCTCTTGCTGCCTCCTTTTCGCGATGGGCTTTTTCCTTTCTTTTCTGTGCACCTGATTTATGAGTATAACTCATTTTTAAAAGTAATTGAAAGCACACAGTAAAAAAAATATTTATCGCCTTAAGAAGTTTTCACTTTCCACTAACGTAAAAATTAGGCTGCAGAATAACAATTTAAAAATCAAGTTGCAAAACTTGCATTAACTCACCTTAAACTAACAATAGATGTTTTGGGGAAAAATAATGTTTATGTAAAATTGAAACTGACTTCACCAGCACCGACTAACAAAGCTCAAATTATATTACCGCATTCAACTCAACACCGATATGTAAGTTGGATAGATCCTGAGATCATGTTACGAAACCTTTTTCGGTTTACCCGAACCAAATTGACAATATTAAAGGCATTCAGTCGAACCGCGATTAACCAACCAAAAGGCGATTTAAACCAGAAAGGGAACATATTAACACTAACTCCCAGAAATCCTAGATTAAACTGTTGCGCATTTATTATGCTAAATAACGTGCCCAAAAATACGATACGTATCTCACTCTCACTAATTCTGGAACACGAACATTAGCAAAAAAAAAAGATTATGGGTTCGAAAAACAAACACAGAAGTTGCTTATTTTCGTATTTTCGAATTAATGCATACTTTACCAAATGTTCTATAAAATGCAACCATTTACTTATTTTTAAGAAGTGCCATAAAATAAACTTTTAAATATTTTAAAAACAGGGAACACCGATAAAATTCTGAAGACGGATTAAAATGTTAACGTACAGATTATTCCTATTCGTTTAACTAGCCGATTGATTGATGAATCAAGCGCGTACTTGAATACGACTATCATTTTGTAATATACATACATATACATTCTTCGATAAAGTATGAACTTAGTTTCTACCGCCGTATCAGCCGTATCAAAGACACGGGGCCCCCTGACCAGTGGAGCCCCGGCGTGTTAAATTAAAACTTCTTTGAAATTAACATATTGATAAGCTGTTGGAAAATAATGTGACTGAATAGTGACGTTCCTAGTCCTAGTTACCTGGGGCAATTTTTCATTTTAGCTTCGTGCATAATCCTGTCTTAAATGCTTTTGTAGTTATTTACATTTTTACAAGAAGTTGTAAACTGTCTTATAATCCAATTTGTCAGCACCGACCGGTCATAATATTTTTAAAAGAAATCCGTTAAAAACATCTGTGGTTTCACCGTTACAAAGAAGCTTCCCAAAAATTCTATTAGAAATGTTCTTAGAACTAATTTGTATACTTTTGCCAGTTATAAACTTAATCCTCTTATAGAAATAGAAATAGGTTTGCCGAAAAAAAAGCAAGAAAAGTGGTTATTTGATTAAGTTCCTATTAATAATTTCTTTTACGTTTTATATTAAATTATCATTATTATAAACTGTGTAAAATAGTTTGTTATATTGCACATTTGAATATACTTGTTGTGTTTGTTCAGTGTTTCTGTTTATTTTGAAAAAAAAATTATACTACTTTTGGGTATGAAGGGCCCTCAAGAAATATTGATACAGGGCCCATTTGGGACTAGCTACGCCGCTGATGAACTATATGATCAAAACAAGGTAATTTAATATATCCCTGACGTCATCGGGATAAGTACCATCTACAACCATTGGTAAAACAAATAGAGTGCATGCATATTCTGAGAAAGTGCAGGTTTTTGAAAAAGAACAGCTTATTTTTAAAGCTTTAAGAAGTGAGGATTATACTCTAAAATATAATTACAAAATAATAAACGCTTTTTTGCAACTTCGTTTTCTATTGCTTAAAAATACACTTATTTTTCTAACAATAGAGACGTCATCGTATTTTGTTTTTAAAAGATACTTCGTCGAACAAGTTTACCTCTTTCAATGAGTTTGTAACAGTCGAGTGCCAAATACCTAGAAGTAGGGATTAAAGATTCATATTTTTCACTTTGCGGCAAACAACAGAGAAAGTATATTTACCTGTATTTATTTATCCAGATGTTTATAAAACCTAAAGGATAGCAATAGCTAGTTTCCACATTCGATTATTACTTTATATAATCGAAGAGCTTTCACTATATATCATTAAACTATAAAATCATTCCCAGTTTCAAATATCCGAAATTTTCTTCCGGGCCCTCTGCGGAAGCCCGGGCCCCGGGGATTTATCCCTCCCTGCCACCCCCTGTCGGCGCCGCTGATAATAACCATGCTTGTTCTACATCATCATCTTTATCTAAACATTTAAATGAATCTAATAGTATTTCTGATTTTACTGATAACGAATCTCATTCAACATCTGATGTATATTCACCTCTGATTGAATCAAAGAATAAAAATGGGAGCGAATTGGAAGATTGCAACGAAACTGTTTTAACACAAAGTGAAAATAGGTCACTTTCAAATAATTGCTTGCAATCCGACCTAATTATAAGATAGTCTTTAAAACATAATATTACACATGTAGCTTTAAAAGAATTAATTCCAATTTTCAATGAATACTGTTCATCTAATTTGCCAGCTGATCCTAGAACTCTATTAAGTACAGCACGACATATAGTTTTAAAGACTGTCAGTCCAGGACAATACTATCATTTTGGCATAAAGAAATGCATAGAAAATTATATTAAAAAATATTCAAAATTAATTTCAGGTAAAACTATTTCTTTAAAAATTAATATTGATGGTCTACCTTTATCTAAAAGCTCAAACAGCCAAGTATATCCTATATTGTGTGGTTTCTAGAATCTTCATTTGTTGACATTATTGGAATTTATCATGGATATCAAAAACCTTAAGACGCAAATACGTTTTTGTTAACGATGCTGTAGATGTAATTACAAATGGTATTTTGATACACAATCAAGTATATTCAGTTAAAATAATGTCCATTATTTGCGATGCCCCTGCAAAGGCATATGTTAAATGTATTAAAAGTCATTCCGGTTATTTTTCATGCACCAAATGATGCATCGAAGGTGATTTTATTGAAAACCGAATTTCTTTTCCTGAAATTAAAAATCTTCATTTAAGAACTGATTTAGAATATAGGTCAAAATTTCAAGAATCACATCATACTGGTACTTCGTTAATTGAAAATATTCCAAGTTTTGACATGGTAAATAATTTTCCCGTAGATTACATGCACCTTATTTGCTTAGGTGTAGTAAAAAAGATACTATTTCTTTGGTGTTGTGGACAACCATTTACCAAAATATCATATCAGAAGGTTTCTAGTATATCTAATTCTTTAGTATCATTAGTTCCATGTATTCCTAAAGAGTTCAACAGAAAACCTCAAACACTAGACGATATTAGAAGGTGGAAAGCCACTGAATTTCGTCAGTTCTTATTTTATACTGGACCTATAGTTTTACTTAATAATGTTAGTTTAGACCGTTATACAAATTTTTTGACTTTGCATATCATTTGTACCATTTTGTCAAACCGGAATCATTTTGATTTACTTGACTATGCTTCTGAATTGTCAGTATATTTTGTCCAAACCTTTAAAATTTTATATGGATGTGAAAATATTTCTCATAATGTACACAATATTTTACATATAGTAAATGATGTTAGAAATCATGGACCTTTGGACTGTTTTAGTGCCTTTCCTTTTGAGAACTTCTTACAAACTATTTTGAAGTTTATTAGGAAAAGTGATAGGCCTCTTCAACAAATAATAAAAAGACACATTGAAAAAAATAGCATAACAGTTGAAACTAACGGAACCGGTGATTTAACATATCCTTATTACAAAAATGAACACTCGAATGGTGTTGTATTACCCACCATGCATCACCCTAAACAATATTTGACAGCTTTTTTTAAAGATTTTGTTTTAGAATGCTCCACTCGGGATAATTGCTGTCGTTTGAAAGATGGAAGTGTCATAATTGTGCAAAATTTAGTCATTTGTGACGGTGATTATTTAATTGTTGGTAATAAATATTTGGTTTTAAACGATTTTTATACTAAACCCTGTAAGTCATCTGAATTGAATGTATTTTTAGTTGAAAATTCCAGCCTTGGACCTACAGAAGTATTTTCTTTAACATTAGTAATTAACAAATGTGTTAAGCTGAAACTTACTGATGCTGATGATAAATTTGTAATTTTGCCTCTTCTTCATACTAACAATGAATGATAATTAATTTGTAATATAAAGAAATATAGGGTATTCAAAAATTTGCGATTTATCTACACGTAGTAAACACAAATGCTGTCGCTTTCTTTATTAGCAGAAGCTTTAGAAAGTTTGTTCATTTCATTTTGTTAGACCGGACATTTTCACTGCTATGAACATTACTAAGTGTCGATAGTGCGTTATTGTTAAGTCTAAGTAACTTTTTATTTTTCTCTCTAGAAATAATTTAGTTTTAAACATTAATGTACATTATTCTTTTTTTCATACATTTACAACATCTCCACTAATTAAAATTATGAACGTTGCGAATTAGATAAAATGTTAACGAAAAATGGTGATATTAAGCAACGATTAGATAAATTAAAGAATTTAAATTCAAAAAGAATTTTAATTTATTTAATTTGCAAAAGGGAAAAAAAAAATTTGTTTCCTCCTATTCGCAAAAGTCAAAACACATGATTGAATATTTATGATGTGACGTTTCGCAATTCTATAGATTGCTTTTTCAAACTTAATTAAAAGATTTAAAAACATTTCGAAATATTATAATACATTTAGATCTAAAAATAACAAGTTCGATTAGATAGGAAAGTGAATGAATAAACTCTATACGCACCTGTTAAAGTTAACACACTTAATCATATTTAAAATATTCAAGTAAATGTTGGTAGAACTAATATGGAATAAATTAATTATATCCATAATTAGTAAAAATTGTAAGAAGATGAAAAATATGAAGATTATCATTAACATTTATATGTACCTGCTTAGTAATGTCAAATAATTAAATAGTGAGAAAAGTGGTGATACCAACTGAAAATGCTAGGAGTTATAAATTATTTTCATAGGATACAATTCCCATTAATAAAGAGAAATCAAGTTTAAGTATAAAATTTAAACTGCTGAAAAGAAAAGAAACACACAAAAAATAAGCTACATAGTATTTTTAACAAGGAAAAATAAAAAAAAAAAAGGATTAATATTTAGTTTTTAATTTACTATTAAATTATGATAGGTTAAATTTAATTTGTCAATATCACTCTTGTAATTTACAACATTTTGATGATTTTTCTTAATATGTATCATTTCTAATAAAATGCGTTTATTTAGATTTTTTTCTTTATCTAATATTTTAGGGTTAGTAAAATTAAAATGATGCAAGTTTTGTACAGAGTGATCAGCTAAAGCTGTGTTAGGTAAAAGTGGTGTTAAGACCTTTTGTTTAATTGAATTTTGATGTTGTTTGATTCTATTTTTAAATACTGTTTCGTTTGTCCTATGTAACATTTGTTACAGTTTTGGCATTCTAGTTTATATATTAGTTCAGATTGATCAAAAATTTTTTGATTTATCTTTTATCTGGTTGTATAAAATACTTTTTATAGTATTTTGGTTGGTGAAAGCAGTTTTTATGTTGTGTTTGTTGAGTTCAATTTCGATTTTTTGGATAGAAAAGGTATATATGGTAAAGTTAAGTAGTGATATTGATTTTCTTTTAAATTATCATGTACGTAGTAATTATTAAATTCAGATCCTAGAAAGTTTGGTTGTAAATATATTTCATTTTCTAAAGGTTTTTGAAAAGATAGTGTTAACTCTCATTTTAATATGTTTCTTAATAAATTTTAAAGGATAATTGTTCTTGATAAGTATGCCCTCTATTAGCTGTAAGTTACCTTTATGAAATTTAGGTTCTGAAAGTTTAATTGCTCTGTCTACTAGGTTATTTATAACACTTTTTTTATATTTTAACAAAGTTAAGGAATTGAAATTGATAAATCTATTAGTTTTAATACTCTTACGATACCAGTTGGTTTCTATTATGTTGCTATTGTTAACTTGGAGTGTTAAATCTAGAAAGTTAATAGTCCTATTTTTATTTTCAATTTCTAAAGTGAATTTTAATTTGTTATGGTAACTATTAAAAATATTTTGAATGTTTTTAATTTCTTTTTCATGTGAAATAATTAGGATGTCATCAACATATCTTTTGTAGTATATTAAATTTTGTATTTGTCTAAGTTTTTCAAATTCCATTTTTGTAATACTAATTCAGCTATTGTGCTTGATAGGGGTGTCCCATGGCAACACCAAACATTTGTGAGTATATTTGTTGTTCAAAGAAAAATAGCTAGAATTAAGTATGAATTCTAGTATATTGATAAAATCAGCTTTAGGAATGTTAGTGTATTTACTTATTTTTTCCAAAAAATTTTATAGATTCTGTAGCAAGTTCAGTAGGAATATTTGTGTATAACGAAACTATAATCTAATGAGAAAATTTTATAATTAGGTAGAACTTTAAAATGATTAATTGATTTTTAAAATCCCATGAATCTTTGATAATGTTTTTATTATTCATTGTTACGTTGGTGAGAATATTCGATAAAAATTTTGAAAGTTTATAAGTAGGACTTGAGTAAGAACAACAATAGGTCGTAAAGGTATATTAAGGTTTATGTAATTTTGGTAAACCGTAGATTTTAGAGCAAGTCCGTTTCGTGAAATTAATTTATTGTAAGTATTTTTGTCAATTATATTATTAAGAAATAAATTTTTAACCAGAAGGTTGTTTTATTTTGTATAGTAATAGTGGGGTCTTTTTTTAAAATTTTATATGTGTCCTTTTCCTTAAGCAAATCCAGCATTTTATTTTATAATCTTGTTTTTGCATTATTACAGTTTTGTTAGTCTTATCAGCTTCTATTATTAACAAGTTATTGTTCTCCTTAAAAAATTTTTGGTTTTTTGATATTATCAAGCAAGTTTTTATTAAGGATGTTAATGTTATGAGGTAAAATTATATTTTTATTAGTATTTTTATAATTAGTTATGATGTTACAAATATTATTTCTTATTTTATTTTGTTCGTTTTCGTCCAAGTTATCAATGTGGTTTTCTAAGTTTATTATTATATTATTAATTGGTAAAGGATCGAAAACATTAATTGACTGCAAAACAGTTCTTGGGGTAAATTTGATACTTAAATTTTCTATATTATTGTGATCATAATTAAAGGTTTTATAATGTTTTTTGCATTTCATTTAGTTTATTAATTTTTTTAGTGTGAATATTTCTAATTTTGTTTTTAATTTATTAATAAGATTAATATTTTTCATGAAAAAAGGTAACATTATTTGATAAGGATAAACGTTTTCAATTTTTTCTTTAATTTTAGTGATTTGTTGTTGAATTTTGATGTTGTTTGATTCTATTTTTTAAATAATATAATATGAACATTTTTTGTTATTCCATGTTGAGTAATGGACGAGAAATTGTGGACGGTTGTCCAATTTTTGGACGACCATACGGTAGGGGCAGTACCTTCTGAATGGATTCAGGGAGAGTTTTGTCATTGCCCTACTTTAGCTCCACAAAAACTAAATACAGCCATTCGAAAGGGGGAACCATTAAATACCTGTTGGCCAGTTCACAAAATCAAATTATTTAGGAATGCCACATTTGGTACGTAATTAAGATTGTTGCGTATAGGCAATTAGAAAAGATACCTATGGTAACTTATTTTTAGATGATTACGTGAAAGCTCGCGAAAAAGCTAAAATTGCAGAAGAGACAAGCGATTTGTGTTCAGATGTGGGAAATCATGAAACTAAAAAACGAAAAAGAGTTCCAAAAACGTTATCGTCAGGTGAAGAATCATTTGAAGAATCAGAATTGCCAGAACCTCCATCCTTGAAAAGATCTTACAATAAAGCAAATAATAGTGAGTGATAAATATTATTAAACCATAAGAGTTATACCTAATCCAGTGGTGTTGTTTAGGTTTGTCGCAAAAAAGAAATAACGTGGACAGCGGCGATGTCAGTAATGCGATTGGCGAATCTTTACATAGTGAGTCTGTTTCTGTTTCTTTTATAGTGATGTAAATATAATTGTGTAAATATGTTTTTTAGATCTCTCAAGAAGCTCCGAAAAGGAACATGTCAAAAACCATTCTGCAGGTGACGACCCGCCTTCTCGGTGTGACAATAATAATAGTAAGTTTTTGTCCAATTGTTTAATAAATAACTGTTTTATTAGAATCAAATATTGCTTTTTTCTGACGAGCAAATTTATTGTCGGCGAAGCGGAGGAAAAATTTGTTAATCAGAAAAACATGTTTATTCTTAATAAAACATGCTATTTTTTCTCCAACCGAAATCACTAATTTAATCATTAAGTAAGGATGGTCAACACTTTTAATCTAAGGATTGTACTTACATACTGCTTTAGAATAATAATGGTCGGTTGCTTCGACGCAACATATGAACTTAAACTATAATTAAAAACTTTAATGCAATTGTTAAATTTGGTGCAACACTTCATCAGAAGGTCGGAAATGTCATGCTTTCGTAATGGTTGGTGGAAAAAAGTTCTTGAAAAATATATTAGTTTAGAGAAATATTAGATTATTTTCCTTACAGACGCGGATGATATCAAGAAAATTATACATCAGAATTTAATATTAAGGGAATTAATTTGCGACTGTTTAAGAGAAATAAAGTCGATAAAGTCTGAATTACAGAAAACGAATAATACTGATTACTTGTCGGAACAAGTAAAATTTTTTACTCAATCTGGAATTACGTTTCCAATAAACTCTGACATGGAAATGAATTTACTAGAAGCAAACCTTAAACATGAAGATATCTTTCAAAGTGGTGTAAGTCACAGTGTTTTGTTAAATTTTTGTTTTTATTTAGTCAGTTTAGTAAATTCAGTAAAACATTGCGTATACAAATTATGTTTTAAAAGTTGTTTCTCAATTTATTTGAAAAAATTGTTTATATTTAATTAATTTATTTGAGTTTAAAGCCGAATAGTCCCTAAAGCAGCACTGTTCATTGGCTAGGGTAGATCAAATTACATACATAGGAATTATGGGAACTGCAAGTATGGAAACTTGTCTTGCCTTTTCTTTGTTTGCGAACATTGAATCAGAAAGTATAAGTAACGTAGCAAAGTAGTAGCAATGGGGGCATTCAGCAGCAATAACTAGTGCATTTTGCAATTACTCTCTGTACATGCAAGTACACGGCGTGTACTTAGTGTAATTGCGCGCTTGCGGGGTGTGGACGATGTACATGTAGTGCTTTTTCAATTACTCTCGGTGCTTGCTACTTTTTTAATTACTCTCGGTACTTGTGGGGTGTAATTGGTGCAACCCTTTTCACCGCCTCCTTGATGAAGTAAGATGGCGGATGCATGTTCGCTTGCGGGGTGTAAACGATGTACATGTAGTGCTTTTTCAATTACTCTCGGTGCTTGCTACATTTTTAATTACTCTCGGTACTTGTGGGTGTAATTGGTGCAACCTTTTCACCGCCCCTTGATGAAGTAAGATGGCCGATGCATGTGCGCTTGCGGGGTGTAAACGATGTATATGTAGTGCTTTTTCGATTACTCTCGGTACTTGCTACTTTTTTAATTACTCTCGGTACTTGTGGGGTGTAACTGCTGCATCCCTTTTCGCCGCCCCCCTTGATGAAGTAAGATGGCTGATAGTGGGACTCGCCCCATTGAGGGTGGCCATCTTTTCGAGTACTTGTTCATATGAGTGCTATGATTGGATAATTCGCCGCCCCCGGTAGGGGTGGAGCGCAGTTAAGGCGGCGATTTTTGATTAGAATTGTGGGTGTGGTCGTCTTTTCGAGTACTTGTTGATATGAGTGCGATGATTGGATAATTCGCCGCCCCCGGTAGGGGGTGGAGCGTTGTTAAGGTGGTGATTTTGATTAGAATTATGATATATTTGATAATGATATGCAAGATGGCCGTCTATAATTACAAATCGTCGACACCGCCCCGCGTCGCGGGTGGGTTTAATTAAGCCGCACTCGAGATTACCGAACAAGTTGGAACAGGGAATTATGTCCTTTTCTAACCAAGCTATCTCTCTCTCTCTCGATGTGCAGGTGTTGGTTAATTATAAATGCATAGATTGCAACGGGTGGATTTAATTAATTAAGTAGACCCGCGTTTAATCAAACAAGTTAGAACCTAGACTGGCTGTTTTTTAATCAACACTTCTTGGAAATATTAATAACAAATGGTTTAAACACAATTAAGCACTTATTAGTTTAAAATAACAACCGCTTATTTTTCCAAAGACCGCCAAAATCTTAAAACACTTTTTATCGACTCACATACAACCACCTGTAAATTACGTAGTTGATTGAAATAAATCATAAAACGTTAGTTTTAATTTATTTAAAAAATTATTATTCATAAATAAATATATATGATTTCTACCCCGCTTGCTTCCTCCGCCGGGGATGATGGTGGTGGTGGTGGTGTTGTCGGGGCATCCACTGGAATTCGCGCCGCGAGACGGGAGCGAAGCCTTTCGCGAGCTGTTGACGGTCGCCGACTCGAACCATCTGGCTATTTATAAAATTATTAGCAAAAACATGCAATGAAAATTCACTTGCTTAACAGTAATGAGTTTTATATATATAAACCAAACTTAAAGTAAAAAATACATACAACAACTCCCAAGCGACCTTGCTCCCGATGTTCATACTCCCGGGGTGCACTCGACGGAGATGATCATCCATCATCTCGTGGGGTACTGTGTGGCTAGAGTCAACCACGCACACAGACATCTTCGTTGTTGTTAACAGACGTCGTCGAGGCATTTTTTTTAGCTCAAAACGTAAAAATTTTCACTTTTATATGCAAGCCAAAAGAGATGCGATATAAGATGAGACAAACCACCAACCCTAATTATCTCCGAAACCGCTTTTATTGGTTAATATGAAAAAGAATACACCCCGACGCGCAACAGAATTGCGTTCATGGGACAATGTGAAAAGAAACAAGCAAGAGGGGAGGCTCTGGCTTAGAAAAACGTAAATCACAAGTAAAAATATTAATTGAAATCGATTTAACCATGCAATTAAATATACGATAATTTGTATTATTTCAGAAGTAAACGAACGAGTTTAATTACGCGTCGTAAATTATCATTATACGGGTGGCTATGACTGTTGCAGATAAAAGCTGAAGAAAACGAAAATCATAAGCAAAAATATTAATTGAAATCGATTTAGCTAGACAATTAAATATCTAATAATTTGTACTATTTCAGAAGTAAAACGCATGAGTCTAATTACCCATTAGGACTTTAGTTAATTTTAAGCCTTCTCTAGCTTGGTTGATTAAACATGGGTGGGCTCGAAAAATCATTTATGGCTGTGATATATTGTTCACTGTGGTGGCGGCTCACAATAGCTGATTGTGTAAATTATCGCTATATGGGTGGCTTTGGCCGTTGCATGCGACGCTTGAGAAAAAATACACCACCAAAATGTGTATTCTTTGATAGCATCAGTCGTGTTGGTTGTACACAATAGTAAATTATTATACGGATCGTCTTTGGGTATAGTAGATAAAAAGCTCGTATATTTAAACTGACTCTTAGTGATAACATCAAAAACGAGACACAAATGCAACCCAACAAATGGCTATTCCCTGATTTAGTGCTTTGTGCTATGCAACAAAAAACTATCGTGGGTGGGCCAAAAGGTCGTGTGAAATATTCTAAAACCAATAATTATTCTAATTAAATGGGTGTGTTATTTAAATATATATAGATAACAACTAGACTTTAATTTGATAAATTATAACTTATCCCGATACAAATATTTTATGTGTAAAACTTAAAATTATTATCTTCAAAGCACATTTACGTTGTGTTAACAAACCAAAAAATGTTTTCTTAATTATAATTCAAGCAAATCAACTTTTTATGAACATGTTTCAGTTAATGTGGGTCGCGCAATTTTGGTGTGTGAAGAGGTATCATATCAATAAATGGCTCGTAAACAACTCAAAGAATAATTTTAGTGAATCGTGCTTAAATAATAATGATTGGCTGCGTTGGTTAGAAAAACAATCAACTTCTCGTTAATAAATTCTGATTTGTTAGCGGTTAAACCCGCATAGTTATTTATTAATCGCAATTTATAAGGAAAGAATACGAACAGAAATGAAAAATCTCGGTTGCCATAATTCGATATTAAAGCTGTTTAATTCTGTAAAGCCAAGAGTGTTTTTAGTGGTGGGAATTAGGCTATATCAACGCGAAAGGGTTGACGCATAATCTCAGTCTGCATTAAATTATCCACAACGATGTCAGAATCATCAAGCACGACTCCATCATCGCCGTGTGCGTTGGCGATGGTTGATAATATTAATAAAGTAGCCAAATGCGAGCTTCATACAAAGGGTTTAATTAAAGACCTAGAGTTGAATAAAGAATATGCAATTGACAAGATTCGTTCTTTTGAAGGTAAATATGGACGCTGCGTAATAATCTATATCAAAGAGTGCTTCTACTATCTACCTAAAAGGCTTGTAACACATTTTAGCAACGATGTTATTGATAGTTTTAACAAAAGCCAATAGCCATTAAGAGGGTGGGTACAAAAACTGAATACAGGTGTAACCGTCGACCAGCTCCAGTTTGTGTTTGACCAGTAACACACACACCATCCATTCAAGCTCGCTCGCGACTATAAAATATAGATCAATTTAGTTACATAATAAATGTGGCATATTAATTTTGATAGAAAAAAATTTAACATTAAATGTCGTTAAATAATTTAACAACGGGGGTCATCGATAAAATAAAATATTCTTACAATTTATTGGTTAAAAAAAGTGTGAAAGAAAAATCGATGTGTTTTTAAAATTAATATCTAAATACGTTCGCTTGGCATCAAAAGTGCAAAAGAATAGTGTTCTGGTAAATACATCATCAAGATATGTTATTCAAACGTTTATTTCGAATTTACTGCTATATAAAACTTTATTATGCGAGTTAAAAAGAAGAAAAAGCCGTCAAAGAAGAATCGGTCTAGCAGAATCCGCTGGTTTGATACAGAGTCAGCCTTTTCGTGTAGAATTAGAACAAGCATCGTTCTGAATTTAACCCATAAATTCATCGAATCATTTTTTCTGACTGTCTTGAAGCGATCTGGTTGAGGATAATCCGATTAATTCGAAAAAAGAAACAAAATATAAAAATAAACTTTGTGTTATCTGGTGAGTTTCTTAAGAATTCAATAGACGGTGGTGAAACGCGCGATGTCAAACACTTTTCAACTAAAAATTATTTGTTAATGATGAACGAAGACAACGAAACACTGAATAAAAGCGGTTTTGGCGAGTGGTTTGCTGAAAATGTCGTGCAATCTCTGATGAAAAAATGGAAAATTTTGACGAAAAGACTCAGGGTGGGCACTTTGTCGCATCGTATCCTTGGGTGTCAATATCAACAAATGTGGCGACGTTCTACATGCATCCTCTTATTTGCCTCTGCCTCGAGAAATAGCACTCAAACATGCTGTAATTAACATCCAAAACAAGGACAATGGGTGCTTCTTTTGGTGTATAATAGCTGCGCTGTGGCCACCTCTCAACAAAATAAACATCAATCGTGTTACATCGTATCCGCATTATAGTGAAAAATTAAACCTGGACGGCATCAACCAGCCTATGACATTGGTTCAAATCCCGAAATTTGAACGTCAAAATAGTAATATTTCAATCAATGTGTACATGCTCCAAAAGAAGAAGAATGGAAAGTTTATCACGGTGCCCACATATCTTACATCAAACGTGAAGCCTAACCATGTCAACCTGCTGATGATACAGGATCGATACGAGGTAGAAGCCGATAGCAGCGATGAGGACGCCAACGACGGTGAACAAGATTTCGAAGCCGACGACTTAGACAACGCTGTATGCAGACGCTCCGCAGGTGGTGATTTCAGTACAACTCGAGATGAAATCGATTTCACCAATAGTAGTAAGTCCCGAATTAAATTTCATTACTGTCTAATCAAGCATTTATCGCGTCTTGTTAGATCGCAAGTCACAAAACACCATCACGCGATTTATTTATGCGAGCGCTGCTTAAATTATTTCTCTAGCTCTGAACGTTTGGAAAAACATAAATTAGAATGTATAAATTTAAACAAATGTAAAGTTATCATGCCAAAAAAGGATCAACAGTTGTGTTTAAAAATTATGCGAATCAAATGTTATTACCTTTTATTATATATGCGGATTTTGAATGCCTTTTAATAAAACGAAATGATGACGATAGCGCTTCTTTAATTGACAAGTTTCAATATCATCAACCTTTTAGTGTAGGTTACTATTTGCACTGCCTTTCGATAGCAGCGTGTCTTACTACAGACAATACACGGGGTTAGATTGCGACGAGTGGTTTATAGACGAATTAATTCAAATATCGAACACATTTTCTAAAAATATTTTGACAAAGTTGTCCCCATGTTGCCTCTAACAGACGCGGAAAAATTAGAATTTGAACGTGCAACAAACTGTGGAATATGCGGAAAAACGTTTCGATTAAATGATATCAAAGTTCGCGACCACGACCGCATACTGGGATCCTATAAAACGGCCGCGCATCAAGATTGTAATCTAAATTACAAGCTAAAAAAGTGATATCTGTAGTTTTCACTCTTTAACGAATTACGACGGTCATATATTTATCAGAAAGCTAATTAAAAAATGCAAGAATATTTACGTTGTGCCCTTAACTAAAGAGAAATATATAGGATTTGAAGCAAGCTTCGAAAACAACATGAAATTTAGATTTATCGATTCATTTAGGTTTTTGAATAGTTCTTTAGAAAAATTGGCTTCATATTTGCATATAAACCAGCTCTGTATTTCAAAAACCCAATTTTCAGATTTGAATGAAAATGAATTTAATTTGGTTTCGAGAAAAGGCGTTATGTGTTACAGTTATTTAGATTGTTATGAAAAATTGACGGATATTGTTGCGCTGCCGAGTAAAGACGATTTTTTGATAAGTTAACAAACACAAACATTTCCGATTCTGATTACAAACACGCGGAAACAGTATGGAAGACATTCAATTTAAAAATTTAGGCGAATATGTAGATTTATATTTAAAATGCGATGTTCTTTTGTTGGCGGATGTGTTTCAAAATTTTAGGCATCGATGCATTTCAACATACGCGATTGATCCCGCATATTATATTAGCCTTCCTGCATATGCTTGGGACGCCATGATGAGGTATACTAAAATTGAATTAGAATTGCTATCAGACGTCGACATTTTAATGTTTATAGAGAGAGGTATAAGAGGAGGACTTTCGCAATGTTCCGTGCGGTATAGTAAAGCCAATAATAAATATTTAAATAATTATAACTCGGCAATGCCTGACGCATACTTGATGTATTACGATTTTAATAACCTTTACTCTACGGGAATGAGCAGTTGCTTGCCTACGGAGATTTTAATTGGTTAAATAACAACGAAATTATTAATTTTGACCTGTTTAATATTCGCCCCGACTCGCACGTAGGTTATATTTTGGAGGTTGATCTGGATTATCCCAAAAAATACATGATTCACACAATCATTTGCCCTTTTGTCCAGAACATAAATTTCCGCCAAATTGCAAACAAAAAAATTGTTAGCTACATTGCATAACAAAACCCGCTATATAATTCATTACAGAAATTTACAGCAATGTTTAAACCACGGTATGATCTTAAAACAAATTCACAGAATTCTCTCATTTAAACAATCCGCTTGGCTCAAACCATACATAGATTTAAATACGCGATTAAGAATGAATTCTCAAAACGACTTTGAAAAGAATCTGTACAAACTATTAAATAATGCGGTTTTGGTAAAAGCATGGAAAACGTTAGAAAACACAAAAACGTAAAAATAGTCCAACAATGGGGTGGACGCTTCGGTGCGCGTCATTACATAAATCAACCAAATTTTCATAGTAGAACAATCTTTGATAATAACACTGTAGCAATTGAGATGAACAAAACAGAAGTGTTTATTAATAAACCAATTTATGTAGGTATGGTTATATTAGATATTTCTAAAATTCCCTATATAGCTTCCACCATGAATATATGATGAGAAAATTTGGCACAATAATTGCAAGTTGTTGTATACAGACACAGATAGTCTGATTTATAATCTTACAGATAATATATATGACGTTATGAAAACAGATTCGCATCTTTTGACACGAGCGAATATGTAGAAAATAACGTTTTCGGTATCACTAGGTGCAATAAAAAATCGTTGGCTTGATGAAAGATGAAAATGCGGGTAGAATAATGACGGAATTTATTGGATTGAAATCCAAATTATATAGTTTCAAAATACAACATTCAAATATCGACGAACACAGTGCAATCAATAACGTAAAACAGTAAAAAAGCTAAAGGTGTTTTAGAGAGGGTTGTTCAAAATAACATTTCATTTGATGATTACTTAAAGTGTTTGACAGAAAATGTGACATTTGTACGAGAGCAGAACATAATTAGAACATTCAAGCATGATATCTTTAGCATACGTCAAAATAAAATCGCTTTGTCTGGTTCTGACAATAAACGTTTTGTTCAGCCAGATGGGGTTAATACGCTAGCATGGGGGCATTGCTCGATATCAAAATAGCTGCATGATAATATCTGATCCGTAATTAAATTATTGTCATTGTCATATTTCTATTTATTATGTAACTAAAGCCCGTTTGACACGATGTTAAATTTTACAAAAATTTTACGTGTAAATTTTCCTAAAATATTAAGCACCGTTGCATACAAAAATGTATCTGCAAATTTTGTGCTAAATTTTCATGCATAAATATTTAGAACATGTTCTAAATTTTGAAGTAAAAATGCGCATAAATGTGCGTGGTAGACATTTTCTCGTCTAAAGTCCGCCCTCTCTGGAGCTTGATTAACTAACCTCAACAATTGTTTGCAGTACCGTTTTGCACTTGTTGAGTACAGCATTTTTTATTTAGAAATGTCTTGGTCACGCGAATAGGTGTCGTGCTTAATAGAAGCCTATGAAAAGCATCGCTGTTTGTATGCGGTTAAATCTAAAGAATATAAAAATAAGCATAGTCGTACAAGGGCGTTAGAAGACATTCAGAAGCTGTTGGTTGTAATAAAACCGGATGTCAATGTCAATTACATTAAAGCCAAATTTCATGGTTTAAAACTAATTTTTTAACCGAGTACCGTAAGCTCCAAAAGTCTATCCGTAGCGGTGTTGGGGATGATGATGAAAGTTTACTATTGATTAGGTTGTAGTTTTTCCAGTTTAATTTACATAATAACATTTATAGATATATATAACCAACCATTTGGTATTATGAAAAATGCATTTTTATTAGAACACTGTGTTGTAAGGGCTTCCACAGATACAATTCCTAATAAACCAGTGGTGCTGGAAGTTCTGGTTCCGAAGGTATCTTGATGTTGATTCCCAACAAAACAATATGGTAAATGTTCATAGCAAATTGAATAAAATGATTTGTAACTTTATACTAACTTAGGAAGATGACTATAATACACAAACAGACGATAGTCCGTTGAAATGGAATTACCTGCCTCTACGTCCTCTGCTTCTGAAGTTCCTTTAATAACAGTCCAACATGAATCGGAAATAGCACACCCAGTCAATCTTCATCGCAGACAGGAAATAGAAAAAACGGTTGAACTCCTGATAGGGCAATCGAAGATGCGACAGATGCAATCAAAACAATGTCTGGTATATTAAAAGATAAAAGAAGTAAATCACAAACGACTCCACGTAATGGGTTTGATATATTTGGAGAGTATGTGGCAAGCAAATTAAACAAATGCGACCGGAAATTGCCGAAGAAGTGGAAGAAAAATCATTCTTTATTATTCCAGGGTATGAAAAATCAAACAACCAATCATAAAGTTATATTTAATAAAACTTTCGTTTCATTTGTATTTAATTTTTTTCAATTAAAATAATAACTTTGAGGAAAATTTTTTACTGCTTATATTCTCAGCAAAATAGATGCAAACAAACATTTACATTTTATTTTCTACATGTTGTTACTGAAAACCCGTTCTTCTTGCCAGTCCCTTGCTCTAGTGCTGTTGAAAATAATTTAAATTCGTCCCTAATTTTTCGAGCTTTCACAACTATTTCTGTTACCACTAATTCGTTGAATTTCTTCTAGATTATTAACAAGAATTTCGTCTGGTAGTAATATACAATATGATATGTTGTTTTCAGTTGCCAAAAAGTTGTGTAGCGCTATACAACACAAGGTTACAAGTTCCACTTTTGAGTGATAGAACAATAGGGTTCAAAAGTACACGAAACCGATTAGCTAATATTCCAAAAGAATTTTCAATAATCCGTCTTGCTCTTGAAAGCCTATAATTAAAAATTCTGCAATCATGTGTTAATCCTCTTTCTGGATAAGGCTTTCATTATCCCATTTGATAATGGGAACGCATCATCAGCAACGATTACATAAGGTACTGGTTCATTCAGTCCAGGTAAGGCGCTTATCGTTTGGAATATTCAAACTGTTGTCGTTATTAGCTCGAGACAAAGTTACTTTCCCGTAGTACGCCACCATCACTAATTCTCCCATTCACACCAACATTTATATATGTAAACTTGTAGTTAGCATCTGCTAGTCCTAATAATATGATACTATGATCTCCTTTATAATTATAATAATAATGAGCCACATTGACCTTGGAGCTCTGAATTTAATGTGACGTCCATCAAGAGCTCCGATGCAATTAGGAAAATCCCACATTTCATAAAATGCTGCGGCTATCTGTCTCCAATCTTCAATAGAGTGTGGTACCTGCATATTTCCATAGTACGTGTAAGACAATCGAATGATATATTAATAAATCCTACCTTTAAATATATATTTTTCAAATTGGTATATATTGCTTGGCAAACCTCTGGTATAAACCGAGAAATAGTGCTTATCGGATTCGAGTCGAATACATTAAAGATCGAAATGATTCGCCTGTTGCAAGGAATCGTAGGGTTACTTGCAATCTATAAATACAAATACAGACCTATGCGGTATATTAGATTGTCACATCTTACCTGCTTCGAGCCGAAATACTTTCACGCATAAATGTATTTTCGCGATATATCATTTTCTACGGTACTCAATAATTTTTCAAATAAACCACTTGTGAGACGCAAGAAGTTTGTATATGCTGCCGGATCTTCCACAAGTAATTCATTGTTTAGCATTTGCAAAACCTCTGCCTTCTTCACGTCTCCTTAACCACTTTCGGGTCCACATACTTCGTTTTTTGTTTTCCTCTGTTTTAAGACTACCAATATTGACAACAACGTTGATGCAGTTGTTGCATACATTTCTGTCGTCATACTATCCGACATTATATTGATTATATTATTAGCAAACGAATTATCAAAATCAAAGTAACCAGCAATGGTTAAAACAGCTGATTGGTGCCAACTATTACTTATATAACTAAAACATATAAAAATGTCCCTAAACGGTTGTGAAAGAATAAGGAGGCGCACATGCTATAATTTTCATCAAAAATTGCACACGTTGCAAACAGAAAATTATTTTTTAGCTGTATGAAATTGTTACAAAAATGTAAGAAAATTTACTAAAAATTTATATGTAAATTTTATGTGCAATTTAACATCGTGTCAAACGGGCTTAAAAATCACGATCTTCAACTTAAGTCGCTCTTGCTTTTGTTTAATTGTAGGCAAAATTTTGCTGTTAGAAATAAGCTACATTGTAACCAATATTTTTAAGTTTTATATGTTTAAAAATAAGTAGAATGCGTTTTATGAATTTTGCTTAGTTTGAATTAATCAATTTTTGCCACGTTTTAAAAAATTTGTATGTCTTCATAAAACGCTTTCAAATTAGCAATAGCGTGTTTTTGTTTTATTAGCTTGCGTGGATAAAAATATATGTGTGTAAGTAATAAGTTTTATGTGTATCAATTAGGTGAATTTGAATAATTTTTTAATTCTATGTACACGTGTGTTTCAAAATGTATTTTAGATATAATTTGTTTATGTAATTGTGTTTACATTCTCGCGAGCGATTTTTTTTTAAATAAATAGATGCAAATATTTTTTTTTGTTTTTTTTTATTTACAGATCTTTCTATTACATTCATATAAGTAAGTATTTAGCGCTTATAAAACATCCTCGGTATTGATCCAGCTGTTTTCTTTGTGTCCAGCCAGCTAACATAAAGTCGGTTACCGCGCCGTTTTAATACTTTTTCGATTAGATAAACATCGGGGTGCCTAGTTTTCATAATTTCTCTTGGTAAAAACCTCGCGAATCGGGTCACCGTACATATCCTCAAGCAAATATGTAACAGGATTTGTAACTTGGACTTTGGCGATTTTTGAATAACTCGCTAGTCCAATTATGATTATACCCTTTTTGAAAATACACCTTTATGTTTAGAGATTCGTGACGATATCTCCTGGGGCATAACGTGGTTTGTCCAAAACGATTTTATGCGACCAAATACGTGGGTTAAGTCTGTTTTCGATGTTACGTTGCGTGGCTTCATACCAATTGTTCTATGCCTCGTATCATTATAGTCTCTGGCAACACCGTCAATTAAATTATACCATCGATAATTGCCTTGCAGACTAAATAATTTATAGAGTCGGCTTTTATAGTTCGTATCGCGTTCGGCTATAGTTGCCTTTTTTGTAGAATACGTTGAATAATGATTAATTTTTTTTCTTATCCATGAGTTTCGAAAACGTACTATTGTAAAACTCTTTTCCAGCATCGGTTTGTATATTTTTGGTGCGCGCTCGAATTACGGAAAATGTCGGACAAACGCTTTAGTAATTTCTTTTCACCACGTTTGGATTTTACAGAACGCATCCATAAATATTTCGAAAACGGTCGATAACAACCAAGATGTATCGAAACCTTTATTAGTGCGCGAAACGGCTGGAACTCCGCTAAATCTAATTCCCACGCGTCGTCGAACTCACAATAATGACTTTTCGGCGTCTGAAATTTCTTCTAGCGGGCTTATGTAATTCATTCACAACTTGTTCCTTCGACATGTTATCTGTGTGTTGCGCTTGCGTTCTCTTCTTAAATTTTGTAACAGACTATTCATTTTGTTCAAATCTGTTCTTAAATTACGTATAGAATCATCTCTAGATTTAACGTTGGAATCTAGACGGGCATTTAATGTTTTGATATCAGCTTTAATTCGTTCAGATATCGTCCGTTTACATACGGATTGTCTTGAATTGATTGTTTAAACATATTCTAGCGTAACGTCGTTCACTGATGATTTTACTTTATCGGGTATCACTTTTTGAATAATTTCGTTGATGTCTTTAGCGTTCGTTTGCTGAATATCATTAATTTTATTAATCGCTAATTTTAATTCGGCGTATATAGTATTCGCTCATAAGCGTCAGTTGATTTTTGAAAAGCGTCAATTGATCTTTGAAGTTCGCGACTTGTAGCGTCCACGTATTCCTTATTTGCTCCATCGGTTTCGATTTGCGGATATCCGACGTTTTTCAGTTGCATTTCGTTAAAAAAATATTTATCTTCCAAATAAGTTTTTAAATTGATTGCGTTATGTAAATCGAGAGGGTCTGCGATGTTAATTAGTCTTCTATTTTCCATGTCGTAGTTGTTGTCTGATGTTATTTTAAAACCAACACCTGGAGGACCTCGTAGAGATGTCACACTCGACGGCGCATCGACGCCGATAACGGCGTCCAAATTTATCAACAGACATGTTAAAGCGACGCTTTATGTTTAGTTTGTATCTCCTCAGATGTCTTTATAAACGTCTTCTAGGGTAGGTGTTGATTGTAACAACTTTTTGTTTAAGATGTTCCATTAAATACACCAGAATTTGCCCCTATCACCGACGCCGTCAAATCCCAAGTTATACATACGATTGTTGAGCTTCTCCATTGCCCGCAAGATGGGCGAAGCTGTTGTTGATGTCGCAAGTTCCTCTATGCGTTCGTATGTGTAGCAAACGATTTGATAGATTAGCTTTTCTCAGAAGAGGATTTTCATTAAACAACTCTTTTGAATGCAGCATCCATTTTCGCTTTGACATAGCCCGGTAGCGCAGTTAAAAGAGTAGCGATTTCTCCGTTCACTGTTTTTTGTATAGCATTAATTTTTGCTATTAGAGACTCTGATTAATGTGTTTGAGCAATTACTAGCATTGCTATGTGTTTAATCAAATTTGTCTATAGATCGCCATTATTGTTTTCGGGTATCACTCGATTAATTAAAACACAGCACGAGCGTTGTTATATAGTATAAGGCATGTTTTCGATGTAGCCGTCTTCGTATAATTCTTCTAAAATTGATATTATTTCGTTTCTAACACCGCTGTTTCCGGCAGTCTTCTCCTCACAAAAACTTGTAATTCGTCCAGTAACTCGTGGATATTGTTCCAGTATCTATACTCTACGGGTTTATTTCTGAATTTTCTAAACAAACCTTCGCCCTGCTGCACCGCTTGACGATGAATGATACGACAAAGATCGTCACTATCATCGTCGCTGCTATCTTTATCATTTCATGCACGACGAGTCTGCTTTTTGTGTTCGCTGATTTATGTAATAATGGCCTGATTGTATCAAAGTATATTTTATGCTTCATGTTTGCTCTAATCGGAGCGTCGGAGTTATACGCTCTTCTATAAACATTAGAATCATAGCAGACATGCTTACATGCTTAAGTTCATCTGATTTGCAATCACGCTTATTCTGGTTTTTCATAAATATCAGTTCGTAAGCCTGGCGCCCTTTTACAAACCGTCCATTAATAATAATATCCTTATCACGATATTGAATAACAGAATCTCCAATAACCCATTTATTATTATCAGCGTCGTAATGAACTCCATACATAAAGTCAACTTTATCACCTTCGCGTACGCTCATTAGCATTTACTATATTTTTGTGGTAATGGATGATACTGATGTTCTTAGTAAATTCGAATACGATCTCTAATTCATAACGCGGCGTAGGTAACTCGACATTCGAAGAAGAATCCGACGCCCGCAACTGTTTCTTGATTTACTTTGATGTCCGCTTCACCATTCAAGTTTTGGTCCTTCCTGTCCAGCATTTTTCGAATTAATTGTCTCCCCTATATTAGTTAGCGGTGTTATTATCGGTTTATATGTATCCACAAATGCTTTCCGGCGTCCAAACGTTGACGCTTAAGAGCGTTGTATTTTTTCTAATCGATTCTCGAACTTGCTGTATCTTTATTTTTTTAAATTTATTTCTTTGGAATCCATTGTTCTAACTCACACCGTGTGACACGTGTTTGTTAACTATGAGAACTAATCAAATCCAACACATAATACCAATATATATATATATATATATATATATATATATATATATATATAATAAGATGCTTCTAAATTTGGTACAACTACTGACGGTACTGATTCATATGTTTTTCGCGATGTTTTATATCGAGAATTGTGTTAGTAGTATGACATCGCACTGCTTTATTCTTTTTTTCAAACCTCGCTCGATCGATTGCATAAAAATGCCAGTGTCCTTTACGAGCCTGTTTACGTTCCAATGACATGAGCATGTTCGAGTAGTTACAATTGTAGAAAATCGCGAATACTTTTTTTACCTATAACACCACATAATTGCTTGTTATATATCTGACCCATTTTTACCCAATTTACATATGGATGGTAACCAAACAGATTCTTGCGGCTCTTAAGGTAATATAAACCGCCAATGAAACCTTCGATAACGTCCTCCGTTTATATCAACTGCGTTTTGTTAATCATTAGAAAACTATGCGGCGTAGTCCAGCACTCCCTCACACATTTCTTTAAAACCTGCATGCTAATTGTAGGACTAACGTGATCATCGTACACGTGTTTCAGATTCATCTCATCCTGCTGAAAAGGATAACATTTGCGTTATCTCGTATAGCAATACGTAACTGAACGAAGCATAACA
>JALBCR010002431.1:0-22697 GCA_030710515.1 Abscondita cerata | reverse complement strand
ATCATTGTGCTTCGTTCAGTTACGTATTGCTAACAACTCCCAAGCGACCTTGCTCCCGATGTTCATACTCCGGGGGTGCACTCGACGGAGATGATCATCCATCATCTCGTGGGGTACTGTGTGGCTAGAGTCAACCACGCACACAGACATCTTCGTTGTTGTTAACAGACGTCGTCGAGGCATTTTTTTTAGCTCAAAACGTAAAAATTTTCACTTTTATATGCAAGCCAAAAGAGATGCGATATAAGATGAGACAAACCACCAACCTAATTATCTCCGAAACCGCTTTTTATTGGTTAATATGAAAAGAATACACCCCGACGCGCAACAGAATTGCGTTCATGGGACAATGTGAAAAAAAGAAACAAGCAGAGGAGGCTCCTGGCTTAGAAAAACGTAAATCACAAGTAAAAATATTAATTGAAATCGATTTAACCATGCAATTAAATATACGATAATTTGTATTATTTCAGAAGTAAACGAACGAGTTTAATTACGCGTCGTAAATTATCATTATACGGGTGGCTATGACTGTTACAGATAAAAGCTGAAGAAAAACGAAAATCATAAGCAAAAATATTGAGTGAAATCGATTTAGCTAGACAATTAAATATCTAATAATTTGTACTATTTCAAAGTAAAACGCATGAGTCTAATTACCCATTAGGACTTTAGTTAATTTTAAGCCTTCTCTAGCTTGGTTGATTAAACATGGGTGGGCTCGAAAAATCATTTATGGCTGTGATATATTGTTCACTGTGGTGGCGGCTCACAATAGCTGATTGTGTAAATTATCGCTATATGGGTGGCTTTGGCCGTTGCATGCGACGCTTGAGAAAAAATACACCACCAAAATGTGTATTCTTTGATAGCATCAGTCGTGTTGGTTGTACACAATAGTAAATTATTATACGGATCGTCTTTGGGTATAGTAGATAAAAAGCTCGTATATTTAAACTGACTCTTAGTGATAACATCAAAACGAGACACAAATGCAACCCAACAAATGGCTATTCCCTGATTTAGTGCTTTGTGCTATGCAACAAAACTATCGTGGGTGGGCCAAAGGTCGTGTGAAATATTCTAAAACCAATAATTATTCTAATTAAATGGGTGTGTTATTTTAAATATATAGATAACAACTAGACTTTAATTTGATAAATTATAACTTATCCCGATACAAATATTTTATGTGTAAACTTAAAATTATTATCTTCAAAGCACATTTACGTTGTGTTAACAAACCAAAAAAATGTTTTCTTAATTATAATTCAAGCAAATCAACTTTTTATGAACATGTTTCAGTTAATGTGGATCGCGCAATTTTGGTGTGTGAAGAGGTATCATATCAATAAATGGCTCGTAAACAACTCAAAGAATAATTTTAGTGAATCGTGCTTAAATAATAATGATTGGCTGCGTTGGTTAGAGAAAACAGTCAACTTCTCGTTAATAAATTCTGATTTGTTAGCGGTTAAACCCGCATAGTTATTTATTAATCGCAATTTATAAGGAAAGAATACGAACAGAAATGAAAAATCTCGGTTGCCATAATTCGATATTAAAGCTGTTTAATTCTGTAAAGCCAAGAGTGTTTTTAGTGGTGGGAATTAGGCTATATCAACGCGAAAGGGTTGACGCATAATCTCAGTCTGCATTAAATTATCCACAACGATGTCAGAATCATCAAGCACGACTCCATCATCGCCGTGTGCGTTGTCGATGGTTGATAATATTAATAAAGTAGCCAAATGCGAGCTTCATACAAAGGGTTTAATTAAAGACCTAGAGTTGAATAAAGAATATGCAATTGACAAGATTCGTTCTTTTGAAGGTAAATATGGACGCTGCGTAATAATCTATATCAAAGAGTGCTTCTACTATCTACCTAAAAGGCTTGTAACGCATTTTAGCAACGATGTTATTGATAGTTTTAACAAAAGCCAATAGCCATTAAGAGGGTGGGTACAAAAACTGAATACAGGTGTAACCGTCGACCAGCTCAGTTTGTGTTTGACCAGTAACACACACACCATCCATTCAAGCTCGCTCGCGACTATAAAATATAGATCAATTTAGTTACATAATAAATGTGGCATATTAATTTTGATAGAAAAAAATTTAACATTAAATGTCGTTAAATAATTTAACAACAGGGGTCATCGATAAAATAAAATATTCTTACAATTTATTGGTTAAAAAAAGTGTGAAAGAAAAATCGATGTGTTTTTAAAATTAATATCTAAATACGTTCGCTTGGCATCAAAAGTGCAAAGAATAGTGTTCTGGTAAATACATCATCAAGATATGTTATTCAAACGTTTATTTCGAATTTACTGCTATATAAAACTTTATTATGCGAGTTAAAAAGAAGAAAAAGCCGTCAAAGAAGAATCGGTCTAGCAGAATCCGCTGGTTTGATACAGAGTCAGCCTTTTCGTGTAGAATTAGAACAAGCATCGTTCTGAATTTAACCCATAAATTCATCGAATCATTTTTTCTGACTGTCTTGAAGCGATCTGGTTGAGGATAATCCGATTAATTCGAAAAAAAAAACAAAATATAAAAATAAACTTTGTGTTATCTGGTGAGTTTCTTAAGAATTCAATAGACGGTGGTGAAACGCGCGATGTCAAACACTTTTCAACTAAAAATTATTTGTTAATGATGAACGAAGACAACGAAACACTGAATAAAAGCGGTTTTGGCGAGTGGTTTGCTGAAAATGTCGTGCAATCTCTGATGAAAAAATGGAAAATTTTGACGAAAAAGACTCCGGGTGGGCACTTTGTCGCATCGTATCCTTGGGTGTCAATATCAACAAATGTGGCGACGTTCTACATGCATCCTCTTATTTGCCTCTGCCTCGAGAAATAGCACTCAAACATGCTGTAATTAACATCCAAAACAAGGACAATGGGTGCTTCTTTTTGGTGTATAATAGCTGCGCTGTGGCCACCTCTCAACAAAATAAACATCAATCGTGTTACATCGTATCCGCATTATAGTGAAAAATTAAACCTGGACGGCATCAACCAGCCTATGACATTGGTTCAAATCCCGAAATTTGAACGTCAAAATAGTAATATTTCAATCAATGTGTACATGCTCCAAAGAAGAAGAATGGAAAGTTTATCACGGTGCCCACATATCTTACATCAAACGTGAAGCCTAACCATGTCAACCTGCTGATGATACAGGATCGATACGAGGTAGAAGCCGATAGCAGCGATGAGGACGCCAACGACGGTGAACAAGATTTCGAAGCCGACGACTTAGACAACGCTGTATGCAGACGCTCCGCAGGTGGTGATTTCAGTACAACTCGAGATGAAATCGATTTCACCAATAGTAGTAAGTCCCGAATTAAATTTCATTACTGTCTAATCAAGCATTTATCGCGTCTTGTTAGATCGCAAGTCACAAAACACCATCACGCGATTTATTTATGCGAGCGCTGCTTAAATTATTTCTCTAGCTCTGAACGTTTGGAAAAACATAAATTAGAATGTATAAATTTAAACAAATGTAAAGTTATCATGCCAAAAAAGGATCAACAGTTGTGTTTAAAAATTATGCGAATCAAATGTTATTACCTTTTATTATATATGCGGATTTTGAATGCCTTTTAATAAAACGAAATGATGACGATAGCGCTTCTTTAATTGACAAGTTTCAATATCATCAACCTTTTAGTGTAGGTTACTATTTGCACTGCGCTTTCGATAGCAGCGTGTCTTACTACAGACAATACACGGGGTTAGATTGCGACGAGTGGTTTATAGACGAATTAATTCAAATATCGAACACATTTTCTAAAAAATATTTTGACAAAGTTGTCCCCATGTTGCCTCTAACAGACGCGGAAAAATTAGAATTTGAACGTGCAACAAACTGTGGAATATGCGGAAAAACGTTTCGATTAAATGATATCAAAGTTCGCGACCACGACCGCATACTGGGATCCTATAAAACGGCCTCGCATCAAGATTGTAATCTAAATTACAAGCTAAAAAAAGTGATATCTGTAGTTTTTCACTCTTTAACGAATTACGACGGTCATATATTTATCAGAAAGCTAATTAAAAAATGCAAGAATATTTACGTTGTGCCCTTAACTAAAGAGAAATATATAGGATTTGAAGCAAGCTTCGAAAACAACATGAAATTTAGATTTATCGATTCGTTTAGGTTTTTGAATAGTTCTTTAGAAAAATTGGCTTCATATTTGCATATAAACCAGCTCTGTATTTCAAAACCCAATTTTCAGATTTGAATGAAAATGAATTTAATTTGGTTTCGAGAAAAGGCGTTATGTGTTACAGTTATTTAGATTGTTATGAAAAATTGACGGATATTGTTGCGCTGCCGAGTAAAGACGATTTTTTGATAAGTTAACAAACACAAACATTTCCGATTCTGATTACAAACACGCGGAAACAGTATGGAAGACATTCAATTTAAAAATTTAGGCGAATATGTAGATTTATATTTAAAATGCGATGTTCTTTTGTTGGCGGATGTGTTTCAAAATTTTAGGCATCGATGCATTTCAACATACGCGATTGATCCCGCATATTATATTAGCCTTCCTGCATATGCTTGGGACGCCATGATGAGGTATACTAAAATTGAATTAGAATTGCTATCAGACGTCGACATTTTAATGTTTATAGAGAGGGTATAAGAGGAGGACTTTCGCAATGTTCCGTGCGGTATAGTAAAGCCAATAATAAATATTTAAATAATTATAACTCGGCAATGCCTGACGCATACTTGATGTATTACGATTTTAATAACCTTTACTCTACGGGAATGAGCAGTTGCTTGCCTACGGGAGATTTTAATTGGTTAAATAACAACGAAATTATTAATTTTGACCTGTTTAATATTCGCCCCGACTCGCACGTAGGTTATATTTTGGAGGTTGATCTGGATTATCCCAAAAAATACATGATTCACACAATCATTTGCCCTTTTGTCCAGAACATAAATTTCCGCCAAATTGCAAACAAAAAAATTGTTAGCTACATTGCATAACAAAACCCGCTATATAATTCATTACAGAAATTTACAGCAATGTTTAAACCACGGTATGATCTTAAAACAAATTCACAGAATTCTCTCATTTAAACAATCCGCTTGGCTCAAACCATACATAGATTTAAATACGCGATTAAGAATGAATTCTCAAAACGACTTTGAAAAGAATCTGTACAAACTATTAAATAATGCGGTTTTGGTAAAAGCATGGAAAACGTTAGAAAACACAAAAACGTAAAAATAGTCCAACAATGGGGTGGACGCTTCGGTGCGCGTCATTACATAAATCAACCAAATTTTCATAGTAGAACAATCTTTGATAATAACACTGTAGCAATTGAGATGAACAAAACAGAAGTGTTTATTAATAAACCAATTTATGTAGGTATGGTTATATTAGATATTTCTAAAATTCCCCTATATAGCTTCCACTATGAATATATGATGAGAAAATTTGGCAGCAATAATTGCAAGTTGTTGTATACAGACACAGATAGTCTGATTTATAATCTTACAGATAATATATATGACGTTATGAAAACAGATTCGCATCTTTTTGACACGAGCGAATATGTAGAAAATAACGTTTTCGGTATCGCTAGGTGCAATAAAAAAATCGTCGGCTTGATGAAAGATGAAAATGCGGGTAGAATAATGACGGAATTTATTGGATTGAAATCCAAATTATATAGTTTCAAAATACAACATTCAAATATCGACGAACACAGTGCAATCAATAACGTAAAAACAGTAAAAAGTGTTTTAGAGAGGGTTGTTCAAAATAACATTTCATTTGATGATTACTTAAAGTGTTTGACAGAAAATGTGACATTTGTACGAGAGCAGAACATAATTAGAACATTCAAGCATGATATCTTTAGCATACGTCAAAATAAAATCGCTTTGTCTGGTTCTGACAATAAACGTTTTGTTCAGCCAGATGGGGTTAATACGCTAGCATGGGGGCATTGCTCGATATCAAAATAGCTGCATGATAATATCTGATCCGTAATTAAATTATTGTCATTGTCATATTTCTATTTATTATGTAACTAAAGCCCGTTTGACACGATGTTAAATTTTACAAAAAATTTACGTGTAAATTTTCCTAAAATATTAAGCACCGTTGCATACAAAAAATGTATCTGCAAATTTTGTGCTAAATTTTCATGCATAAATATTTAGAACATGTTCTAAATTTTTAAGTAAAAATGCGCATAAATGTGCGTGGTAGACATTTTCTCGTCTAAAGTCCGCCCTCTCTGGAGCTTGATTAACTAACCTCAACAATTGTTTGCAGTACCGTTTTGCACTTGTTGAGTACAGCATTTTATTTAGAAATGTCTTGGTCACGCGAACAGGTGTCGTGCTTAATAGAAGCCTATGAAAAGCATCGCTGTTTGTATGCGGTTAAATCTAAAGAATATAAAAATAAGCATAGTCGTACAAGGGCGTTAGAAGACATTCAGAAGCTGTTGGTTGTAATAAAACCGGATGTCAATGTCAACGACATTAAAGCCAAATTTCATGGTTTAAAAACTAATTTTTTAACCGAGTACCGTAAGCACCAAAAGTCTATCCGTAGCGGTGCTGGGGATGATGATGTAAGTTTACTATTGATTACGTTGTAGTTTTTCCAGTTTAATTTACATAATAACATTTATAGATATATATACCAACCATTTGGTATTATGAAAAAATGCATTTTTTATTAGAACACTGTGTTGTAAGGGCTTCCACAGATACAATTCCACAAACCAGTGGTGCTGGAAGTTCTGGTTCCGAAGGTATCTTGGATGTTGATTCCCAACAAAACAATATGGTAAATGTTCATAGCAAATTGAATAAAATGATTTGTAACTTTATACTAACTTAGGAAGATGACTATAATACACAAACAGACGATAGTCCGTTGGAAATGGAATTACCTGCCTCTACGTCCTCTGCTTCTGAAGTTCCTTTAATAACAGTCCAACATGAATCGGGAAATAGCACACCCAGTCAATCTTCATCGCAGACAGGAAATAGAAAAAAACGGTTGAACTCCGATAGGGCAATCGAAGATGCGACAGATGCAATCAAAACAATGTCTGGTATATTAAAAGATAAAAGAAGCAAATCACAAACGACTCCACGTAATGGGTTTGATATATTTGGAGAGTATGTGGCAAGCAAATTAAAACAAATGCGACCGGAAATTGCCGAAGAAGTGGAAGAAAAAATCATTCTTTTATTATTCCAGGGTATGAAAAAATCAAACAACCAATCATAAAGTTATATTTAATAAAACTTACGTTTCATTTGTATTTAATTTTTTTCAATTAAAATAATAACTTTTGAGGAAAATTTTTTTTACTGCTTATATTGTAAGTAAAATAGATGCAAACAAACATTTACATTTTATTTTCTACATGTTGTTACTGAAAACCCGTTCTTCTTGCCAGTCCCTTGCTCCAGTGCTGTTGAAAAATAATTTAAATTCGTCCCTAATTTTTCGAGCTTCACAACTATTTCTGTTACCACTAATTCGTTGAATTTCTTCTAGATTATTAACAAGAATTTCGTCTGTAGTAATATCACAATATGATATGTTGTTTTCAGTTGCTAAAAAGTTGTGTAGCGCTATACAACACAAGGTTACAAGTTCCACTTTTTGAGGTGATAGAACAATAGGGTTCAAAAGTACACGAAACCGATTAGCTAATATTCCAAAAGAATTTTCAATAATCCGTCTTGCTCTTGAAAGCCTATAATTAAAAATTCTGCAATCATGTGTTAATCCTCTTTCTGGATAAGGCTTCATTATCCTATTTGATAATGGGAACGCATCATCAGCAACGATTACATAAGGTACTGGTTCATTCAGTCCAGGTAAGGGCTTATCGTTTGGAATATTCAAACTGTTGTCGTTAATAGCTCGAGACAAAGAACTTTCCCGTAGTACGCCACCATCACTAATTCTCCCATTCACACCAACATTTATATATGTAAACTTGTAGTTAGCATCTGCTAGTCCTAATAATATGATACTATGATCTCCTTTATAATTATAATAATACGAGCCAGCTGACCTTGGAGCTCTGAATTTAATGTGACGTCCATCAAGAGCTCCGATGCAATTAGGAAAATCCCACATTTCATAAAATGCTGCGGCTATCTGTTCCCAATCTTCAATAGAGTTTGGTACCTGCATATTTCCATAGTACGTGTAAGACAATCGTATGATATATTAATAAACTTACCTTTAAATATATATTTTTCAAATTGGTATATATTGCTTGGCAAACCTCTGGTATAAACCGAGAAATAGTGCTTTCATGGATTCGAGTCGAATACATTAAAGATCGAAATGATTCGCCTGTTGCAAGGAATCGTAGGGTTACTTGCAATCTATAAATACAAAATACAGACCTATGCGGTATATTAGATTGTCACATCTTACCTGCTTCGAGCCGAAATACTTTCACGCATAAATGTATTTTCTCGGGATATATCATTTTCTACGGTACTCAATAATTTTTCAAATAAACCACTTGTGAGACGCAAGAAGTTTGTACATGCTGCCGGATCTTCCACAAGTAATTCATTGTTTAGCATTTGCAAAACTCCTCTGCCTTCTTCACGTCTCCTTAACCACTTTCGGGTCCACATACTTCGTTTTTTTGTTTTCCTCTGTTTTAAGACTACCAATATTGACAACAACGTTGATGCAGCTGCTGCATACATTTCGTCGTCACTACTATCCGACATTATATTGATTATATTATTAGCAAACGAATTATCAAAATCAAAGTAACCAGCAATGGTTAAAAACAGCTGATTGGTGCCAACTATTACTTATATAACTAAAACATATAAAAAATGTCCCTAAACGGTTTGTTAATAAGCAGGCGCACATGCTAAAATTTTCATCAAAAATTGCACACGTTGCAAACAGAAAATTATTTTTAGCTGTATGAAATTGTTACAAAAATGTGAGAAAATTTACTAAAAAATTTATATGTAAATTTTATGTGCAATTTAACATCGTGTCAAACGGGCTTAAAATCACGATCTAACTTAAGTCGCTCTTGCTTGTTTAATTATAGGCAAAATTTTGCTGTTAGAAATAAGCTACATTGTAACCAATATTTTTAAGTTTTATATGTTTAAAAATAAGTAGAATGCGTTTTATGAATTTTGCTTAGTTTGAATTCAATCAATTTTTGCCACGTTTTAAAAAATTTGTATGTCTTCATAAAACGCTTTCAAATTAGCAATAGCGTGTTTTTGTTTTATTAGCTTGCGTGGATAAAAATATGTGTGTAAGTAATAAGTTTTATGTGTATCAATTAGGGTGAATTTGAATAATTTTTAATTCTATGTACACGTGTGTTTCAAAATGTATTTTAGATATAATTTGTTTATGTAATTGTGTTTACACTCTCGCGAGCGATTTTTTTTAAATAAATAGATGCAAATATTTTTTTTTTTGTTTTTTATTTACAGATCTTTCTATTACATTCATATAAGTAAGTATTTAGCGCTTATAAAACATCCTCGGTATTGATCCAGCTGTTTTCTTTGTGTCCGAGCCAGCTAACATAAAGTCGGTTACCGCGCCGTTTTAATACTTTTTCGATTAGATAAACATCAGGGTGCCTAGTTTTCATAATTTCTTCTTGGTAAAAACCTCCGCGAATCGGGTCACCGTACATATCCTCAAGCAAATATGTAACAGGATTTGTAACTTGGACTTTGGCGATTTTGAATAACTCGCTAGTCCAATTATGATTGTACCCTTTTGAAAATACACCTTTATGTTTAGAGATTCGTACGATGTCTCCTGGGGCATAACGTGGTTTGTCCAAAAACGATTTTATGCGACCAAATACGTGGGTTAAGTCTGTTTTTGATGTTACGTTGCGTGGCTTCATACCAATTGTTCTATGCCTCGTATCATTATAGTCTCTGGCAACACCGTCAATTAAATTATACCATCGATAATTGCCTTGCAGACTAAATAATTTATAGAGTCGGCTTTTTATGGTTCGTATCACGCGTTCGGCTATAGTTGCCTTTTTTGTAGAATACGTTGAATAATGATTAATTTTTTTCTTATCCATGAGTTTCGAAAACGTACTATTGTAAAACTCTTTTCCAGCATCGGTTTGTATATTTTTTGGTGCGCGCCTCGAATTACGGAAAATGTCGGACAACGCCTTAGTAATTTCTTCACCACGTTTGGATTTTACAGAACGCATCCATAAATATTTCGAAAAACGGTCGATAACAACCAAGATGTATCGAAACCCTTTATTAGTGCGCGAAAACGGCTGGAACTCCGCTAAATCTAATTCCCACGTGTCGTCGAATCCCATAATAATGACTTTTCGGCGTCTGAAATTTCTTCTAGCTGGCTTATGTAATTCATTCACAACTTGTTCCTTCGACATGTTATCTGTGTGTTGCGCTTGCGTTCTCTCTTAAATTTTGTAACAGACTATTCATTTTGTTCAAATCTGATCTTAAATCACGTATAGAATCATCTCTAGATTTAACGTTGGAATCTAGACGGGCATTTAATGTTTTGATATCAGCTTTTAATTCGTTCAGATATCGTCCGTTTACATACGGATTGTCTTGAATTGATTGTTTAAACATATCTAGCGTAACGTCGTTCACTGATGATTTTACTTTATCGGGTATCACTTTTTGAATAATTTCGTTGATGTCTTTAGCGTTCGTTTGCTGAATATCATTAATTTTATTAATCGCTAATTTTAATTCGGCGTATATAGTATTCGCATAAGCGTCAGTTGATTTTTGAAAAGCGTCAATTGATCTTTGAAGTTCGCGACTTGTAGCGTCCACGTATTCCTTATTTGCGCCATCGGTTTCGATTTGCGGATATCCGACGTTTTTCAGTTGCATTTCGTTAAAAAAATATTTATCTTCCAAATAAGTTTTTAAATTGATTGCGTTATGTAAATCGAGAGGGTCTGCGATGTTAATTAGTCTTCTATTTTCCATGTCGTAGTTGTTGTCTGGCGTTATTTTAAAACCAACACCTGGAGGACCTCGTAGAGATGTCACACTCGCCGGCGTCATCGAGGCCGATAACGGGCGTCCAAATTTATCAACAGACATGTTAAAGCGACGCTTTATGTTTAGTTTGTATCTCCTCAGACGTCTTTATAAACGTCTCTAGGGTAGGTGTTGATTGTAACAACTTTTTTTGTTTAAGATGTTCCATTAAATACACCAGAATTTGCCCTATCACCGACGCCGTCAAATCAAGTTCTACAATACGATTGTTGAGCTTCTCCATTGCCCGCAAGATGGGCGAAGCTGTTGTTGATGTCGCAAGTTCCTCTATGCGTTCGTGTATGTGTAGCAAACGATTTGATAGATTAGCTTTTCTCAGAAGAGGATTTTCATTAAACAACTCTTTGAATGCAGCATCCATTTTCGCTTTGACATAGCCCGGTAGCGCAGTTAAAAGAGTAGCGATTTCTCCGTTCACTGTTTTTGTATAGCATTAATTTTTGCTATTAGAGACTCGATTAATGTGTTTGAGCAATTGCTAGCATTGCTATGTAAGCGACCAAATTTGTCTATAGACGTCATTATTGTTTCGGGTATCACTCGAGTATTAATTATAAAACACAGCACGAGCGTTGTTATATAGTATAAGGCATGTTTTCGATGTAGCCGTCTTCGTATAATTCTTCTAAAATTGATATTATTTCGTTTCTAACACCGCTGTTTCCGGCAGTCTTCTCTCCCACAAAACTTGTAATTCGTCCAGTAACTCGTGGATATTGTTCCAGTATCTATACTCTACGGGTTTATTTCTGAATTTCTTAAACAAACCTCGCCCCGCTGCACCGCTTGACGATGAATGATACGACAAAGATTCGTCACTATCATCGTCGCTGCTATCTTTATCATTTCGCGCACGACGAGACTGCTTTTTTTGTGTTCGTTGATTATGTAATAATGGCCTGATTGTATCAGTATATTTTATGCTTCTGTTTGCTCTAATCGGGGCGTCGGAGTTATACGCTCTTCTATAAACATTTGTATCATAAAGAATGCTTACATACTTAAGTTCATCTGATTTGTGAATCAGCTTTCTATCTGGTTTTTTCATAAATATCAGTTCGTACAAGCCAGGCGTGCCCTTATACAAACGTCCATTAATAATAAGATCCTTATCACGGATATTGACAACAGAATCTCCAATAACCCATTTATTGTTATCAGCGTCGTAATGAACTCCATACATAAAGTCAACTTTATCACCTCGCGTATCGCTCATTAGCATTTCCATATATTTTTGTGGTAATGGATGATACTGACGTTCTAGTAAATTCGAATACGATCTCTCTAATTCATAACGCGGCGTAGGTAACTCGACATTCGAAGAAGAATCCGACGTGCCCGCAACTGTTTCGATTTCTTTGATGTCTGCTTCACCATTCAAGTTTTTGGTCTTTCCGTCAGCATTTTTCGAATTAATTGTCTCCTCTATATTAGTTAGCGGTGTTATTATCGGTTTATATGTATCCACAAATGCTTTTCCGGCGTCCAAACGTTGACGTTTAAGAGCGTTGTATTTTTTCTAATCGATTCTCGAACTTGCTGTATCTTATTTTTAAATTTATTTCTTTGGAATCCATTGTTCTAACTCACACCGTGTGACACGTGTTTGTTAACTATGAGAACTAATCAAATCCAACACATAATACCAATATATATATATATATATATATAAGATGTTTCTAAATTTGCACAACTACGATGGTACTGATTCATATGTTTTTCGCGGTGTTTTATATCGAGAATTGGTGCTAGTATGACATCGCACTGCTTTATTCTTTTTCAAACCTCGCTCGATCGATTGCATAAAAATGCCAGTGTCCTTTACGAGCCTGTTTATGTTCCAATGACATGTGAGCATGTTCGATAGTTACAATTGTAGAAAATCGCACTTTTTTTTATCTATAACACCACATAATTGCTTGCTATATATCTGACCCATTTTACCCACGAGCATATGATGGCAAACTAAACAGATTCTTGCGGCTCTTAAGGTAATATAAACTCGTCGAAACCCTTTCGATAACGTCCTCCGTTTATATCAACTGCGTCTTTGTTAATCATTAGAAAACCATGCGGCGTAGTCCAGCACTCACCACACATTTCTTTAAAAACCTGCATGCTAATTGTAGGACTAACGTGATCATCGTACACGTGTTTCAGATTCATCTCATCCTGCTGGAAAAGGATAACAACATTTGCGTTATCTCGTATCAGTTGTTTGGGAATCCTGCTATACGTTTGACCCAAATAAAAACAGTCTATCGAGTTATGACGCCCCATGCTGAAGTATGCCCTAATATTATCCTGCTTCTCTAGCGCGATATCGTCAAAAATAAATACAGAGTCGGGTTTTGCGTCGTTAGGAGGCATAATATTTTCATTATCACTGAACGTATAATAACCTATTTCGGGCATCGCAGTTAAAATCTCATACAACAGCTTGTATTTATCTTGGTTTAGTGATTTGGAGTAGACGTAAACGTTTTTAAATTTCAGACCGTTTGCTTCAGTTAAAAGACTGAACATCGCGTTAGTTTTTCCCGAATTTGACGGCCCCGCGATGATTGCTCTTACTGTATTCGGTAGTAAGACACCATGTTTACTTTGTTTGACGTCGCTATTGCATAACATCATTAATTCATTATTATGCACTGGTAATCTATACTTTTGAGTCACAATTTTCATTTTTCTCGATTCAACCTTATCGTGAGGGTTATTTAAATCATACTAAAGATATTTTAGAAGTACATGCACTTTATTTATTTATCAAAAAATTACATCGAGTGTATATGAATATTTTTGTCTTCTTTTCGTTTTCTCTTGCATATTGACCGTATTACATCCTTTTGACTTCACCGGTTATCGGGTTGTATTGGATAAGGGCATCGTGGATTATTAGACAGTATGCGCCCATATTGTTTTCAAAGTTTGCTGCGGATTCTAATTCCAGTTTAACGTCCACGGTAGAATTCTTCAAGTTCTCGTTCTGGTTGGCACAGTCGATTATAAAGACAGGGCAATTTTTAAATTGCTGATAGTCGAATGTGGGAATGGAGATTGTTGATGTGACATTCGAACCGGCGCACCCTCCAACAATATTGCATTCGTTTCGATCGTAATAGTCTCGTTGAAAGTTAATGTAATTCCTATACGCCAATGCATACTTGTTTGTGCCAAAATCCAAATTCATGGATTCATACGGATATCTCTCAGAATTAAGATGTAATCTAATATCTGTAATATTACCGCTATCAAAAACACTCGCCTTGCCATTTTTGAGCGTCTCCTTTGGTTTTTCTGAAAAGCAACAATAACCCATCGGGGTTTCTCTAATTGCGAAGACGTCTTTATCGGCCATGTATCAGTTTTAACCTGCTTTAAAGCGGGGTATTCATATAATTCCCATTGTCGAAACGGTATGGTGATTACAGGGTTTCTATTAATCTTCTCGAACAGTTTCAGCTTTGCTCTATCGCTGAGTGTTAAGTGCGGCACTTTCCATTGAATTTTGGAAAGCGTTATGGTCGCATCGGCCTCCCCATAATAACAATCCAAATCAGTTCTCGATCTGATCAAAACAAGCTCCTGCTTCATATTCACGATAACCTGTCTATAATGTTCGGCGAATCCGAATATGTGCTTCAGAGGCAGACAAACCCCGAATTTTTGGCCAAATCAGCATCGTTTGCGCTGAATTGCACTTGTAGAGTGTTCTCATTCAATGGAGACCATCCAATGTGGGCCAGCGCTTTCTTGTCTGCAGCACCATACGATGCATAGCCCTTCATTGCCGACCCGATACCAGGATTTCTGCTAACGTCCACGCGATGTCCGCCCAATTCATATCGAATCTCTTCAAACAAGAAACAAGCAAAATTGTTTGTTAAATCACACGTTTTTGCGACGTCTGCTTGCTTTCGGGTAATATAACCCTCGATGTATAGAAAACTATCGTGGGTGGCCGTAATCAAATCCTGGCTTTGAATTGCAATTCTGATTTCGTCTGATGGCGCATAACTATTGGACCCATAAGGCAAGTACGTGTGAATATCAGATCTAACGATTGAATCGTCGAAATGAGCATCGTCGAAAATATTTAATTGTTCGCTCATCTTTTTTTTCCTTTTTCTGTTATTGTTTCACCTTAACACCGATTGATTTTAAGAAAAGTTTTTCTTTTACAGTCAAGTGATTGCTGACGCTCTTATTTTTCTTCTTCTTCTTACTTGATAATGCACGAAATATCTGTGATGATGTGTTGTTGTTGGCTTGTTTATTAATGGATCCTCCAGCGAATGATTTGTTTTTATAGAAATCGGCGTTTTTTATTAGAGCCGCAGATCTGGCCGCCGCAGTTTACAACAGAAAAAGTGTTTTTACTAAATTTTAACCCCATAATTCTTTCTTCAATTCCAATCTCACAGTGAAAGGCTCGTCGCCGCCAAAATCTATCGGTTCGCCTTTTTGATTGACTAATCTGATGCTAATATTGCTTATAATGCGGGTGTTTAGCTCCAAATATTGGGTATTGCTCGGTATTTTATCCAAACGATATCCTGGTGGTACTGAAATGTCCACTTCGTACAAGGTCTTTGCAATTCTCCCGTTTCTGTACGCTCCTTTTATAATATTACACTCGACGTGTATGTTGGTGTGTTTTATTATTTGAATATCCAAGCTAGATTTATGGCTAATATTACGGCTGAGTATTTTGGGTTCGAAACCAAGCATACGACCAATATTTCCCGGCTGCGTAAAGTCAATCGCATAAACACTCTGAAGTTCGCATTTCAGAGTATTATTGTTTGCCCGCAGTTTAAATATAGAGGAGTCGTCCAATCCCCCTCTTCTTTGCTTAATTTGTTTTTGTACGATAATCAGCAACCAGTTGTTTTGTTAAATAATTGTTAAGTTCATCTATTTCGTATGATCCATGCGGGATATGGAGGGCTTTAGCAGATTTTTAGCAGTATCACTATCTATATAGTATAATTTATCGTTGCCGTCGTTAATATTTCGAATAGAATTACACCCAAAAATCCGACCAGACCAATCACATGATTGTATTTTTCGTCTAATTCAATCGGTGGATAAAAATCATGCGAAGCTGTATTACCAACACCTTCCAAACTGAATGTTATCGACATTGTAACTGATTAATGATACATGTGTATAGATATTTTATTTATTTATACAAAATTTGTATACATTTACGAATGTAGAAATTTAAGACATAAATGCCCGCAAATTACACTATTAAACTCCTGGTCCTTTTTGTAGTTGTAGTAGATCTCGCATCCCCGAAAGTACTTGATTAATTCAGATGGTGGTTTTACATTGCCGAAGCTGTCATAATACCATACTCTCGATCCTCGTTTCTTATAACACACCCAATGTGTTCCTGGTCCTCGAACACTATCTAGGTTTACAATCGCTGACTCGTTCACAGCAGGTCCCTCTTTTGGTAAATTATCGCGCATAAATACATCTCTAAAGTATGGCGCATTTCTAGCTAACTTTCGCAAATCGACATCTGTTAACGCTCTTTCGGGAAGCTTTATTAGTTTTTGAACCGCGATGTGGTTTCAGATATAGTGCAGAACCGGTCTTTGTGTATGGTTTTAGATATAATGCAGAGCCGCGTTTTCCGTATGGCTTCAAGTATATGCCGCTACCTTTCTTCCCCAGGGCTATAGCTTCCATCGTGCGGTTATGTCGAGTAGCTTCTTCAGCACGCTGCTTTGCGTTTTTCGCGTCGTTAACGGCTCTAGCTATTCCAGCGGCACCACCAGCGAGCGCTCCAGTTGCAGAAAGTCCGGCAAATAGTGGTATTAGAAATGGTAATATTCCACCACTTTTAGGGATTGGAATGATACGAGGCATTACTATGTTTCGTTTTCCACCAAAATGTCGAACAGCCAGCTTCGCTTGATCGTAGGCTTTTTTAATCATAGAGATAGGGTTACCGCCTCCGCCGCCGTTTACATAATTAGTTTTCGTATTATTCTTAATCATACGGTGAACTTTGTTGAACGACGCTCTCACTCTTCGTTTCTTTATTTTTCGCTTCATGGTTCTAGTTTTTGATTTATTCAAACCCATGCCTAATGACCGCTTAGCACGCATAGCCGCACTAACTGCTAGAGCAGCTGTTCTTTCACCCAAACTTGCGTCTTTTGACTTGAATCGCTCCCAAGCTTTTTGTTGGAGCAAATGATCAGCCCGATGTCTTGCAGCTAAATCGTTAGGGCTGGTATTGTAGCTGATATCGTGTGCTTTGCAGTGCGAATCTAGGGCATTAATACCAGCATCGCCCCTGGCCAACCGTTTTTGTAGCTTTGTGCCCGGTCCACAATATTGATACCCTGGCAGGTGTAATTCTACAGGAAGTTTGTTAATTAGACTGTTTATAACACCAGTTCCTTGTTTGCACTTCATTTTTACCCTTCTTTGATGCCAGCATGACGCCTTTTGCTTGACAATTAGCATGCAAATATATTTATACAGACATCATAGAATATTTTTTTATCTTGTAGGCTTGATTAAAAATTATTTACTAGACAAATATGCATATATTTAAAAACAATACATGAAAAGAAATACATAAAAAGCATCATCGATGCTTGGTTTCTAGCGCATATTTTCCGCTACACACGACATAATAAAACTAGGACGGCGATATAAAACTTCCATTAAACATAATACATTGTGCGAATTAATATTACATTCAATGTTTAACAGTTTTTCATACGCGTCATAAACACTCCAGCCATCATCGTCGTAGTTGGATTGATCCAATGTTTTCTTCTTTCCCTGCTCGATTGCAACACGCTTGATTACATGGTTGTAGAACGCTTCCAGATTGTGTGATTGCATTAACTCCAACCGATAATTAATTATTTCTCTCAAACCAAACATGCAATCCACATCCCACTTGTTTAGAACGCAATTTTTATAATCACGGGTTAAAGTGATTGTGTTTACAAAACCATTATCACTACAGGCGTTCCAACCAATCAAATCGGGATGATATTCTGTAGTGTAAACGATTTTCACATCGCGAGATATGTCAGAAGTTTTACTTATGCACTCTATGGGTCCATCATTAACATCTACAAACTCCTGTCTAAACTCTTCGCCGACGGAGTTGCAGAAAAAGTCGTTCATGAGATGATTGCGGAGCCCCATTAGCTTCTTCCATTCGTCAATGGTTAGCAGGACATTGTTTTTTCTCGATCGTTGTAATGCGCATTGTGTGGGCCACTTGCGCTGCATACACCATTATACTCTGGGCTGTTCCAAATTCTAATTACCGGTGTAAGTTGCAGATAAGTACTGTACCCGATTTCTATATATTTTCCCTCATCGTCATAGTCTAGCTTATAGCAGGTCGCGTTCACCAGCTTCTCGTTCGAAGCGTTGTTGAAATTGAGAAGCCTCGACTCGTTGGCTATGTCGTATTCCGTGGCAAAAGACCACGAAGACGACGACGACGAATTCGAATCCACCGGAGCGTTTTGCTGCTGTTGACTCCCTGTGTTTAACGTATCCATTGATTTTTTCTGTTCAACACCACCACCACAAAACCCAATCGTCGTAGACGGGGAATCCAAATTTAATGGAACGGAGCGCGATTTTGCACGCTGAATAAAATTTTTATATCACAACTTATTTTATCGCTCATAACACTAAGAACAACCGAAATCACCTCCACGAAGACTCGAAAGAAACTAATGACCGCTTCATTTTATTTTATCACAAGCGTGATCCGTAATTTACACCCCGCACATATATAATTAAGGAACACCTGGGCTTTCAAACAACTAGAGAGAGATAAACAGGTTAGAAAAAGACGCAATTTCAGGATCCAACTTGTTTAGCTGTCTAGTTCATCTTAATGAAATCCACCCGTTGCAATCTATGCATTTATAATTAACCAACACCTGCACATCGAGAGAGAGAGAGATAGCTTGGTTAGAAAAGGACATAATTCCCTGTTCCAACTTGTTCGGTAATCTCGAGTGCGGCTTAATTAAACCCACCCGCGACGCGGGGCGGTGTCGACGATTTGTAATTATAGACGGCCATCTTGCATATCATTATCAAATATATCATAATTCTAATCAAAATCACCACCTTAACAACGCTCCACCCCTACCGGGGGCGGCGAATTATCCAATCATCGCACTCATATCAACAAGTACTCGAAAAGACGACCACACCCACAATTCTAATCAAAAATCGCCGCCTTAACTGCGCTCCACCCCTACCGGGGGCGGCGAATTATCCAATCATAGCACTCATATGAACAAGTACTCGAAAAGATGGCCACCCTCAATGGGGCGAGTCCCACTATCAGCCATCTTACTTCATCAAGGGGGCGGCGAAAAGGGTTGCAGCAGTTACACCCCACAAGTACCGAGAGTAATTAAAAATGTAGCAAGTACCGAGAGTAATCGAAAAAGCACTACATATACATCGTTTACACCCCGCAAGCGCACATGCATCAGCCATCTTACTTCATCAAGGGGGCGGTGAAAAGGGTTGCACCAATTACACCCCACAAGTACCGAGAGTAATTAAAAATGTAGCAAGCACCGAGAGTAATTGAAAAAGCACTACATGTACATCGTTTACACCCCGCAAGCGAACATGCATCCGCCATCTTACTTCATCAAGGAGGCGGTGAAAAGGGTTGCACCAATTACACCCCACAAGTACCGAGAGTAATTAAAAAGTAGCAAGCACCGAGAGTAATTGAAAAAGCACTACATGTACATCGTCCACACCCCGCAAGCGCGCGCAATTACACTAAGTACACGCCGTGTACTTGCATGTACAGAGAGTAATTGCAAAATGCACTAGTTATTGCTGCTGAATGCCCCCATTGCTACTACTCTTGGATAAATTTGTTAATATCTTCTTCTTCCACGATTTTAGCTTTTTTGAGTAACTCAGAAGAACGTTTAAAAAGCTTGTAACTTACTGTATTTCGAAATATCATTCTTTTGTTTATGCTTAAACAAGATCTAAGCATAGAATAAATTGTCCACATTGTCGAAGGCTTGTAGTTTTTCTTTGAAGCTCAAAGTGTTAATAAAACGTTCTCCGAAACATACTTGGCAAACACACATTCGCCAAAATTTTATATTGTTTTTCGTATTTAGCCTAGACTTACTAGGCAGTAAGTTGCCAACAGAGCTGCAAGTTCTCGTATTTCTGGAGGAGTAATGAATGCTATCATCAGAATTCATTTGTAATAAATTAAATTATATTAAATTTTCCAATTAAAATCGTAGCTAGCTACTGCCAACTAGCACAAAAGTCTCTAAATATCTCAATTGTAAATTTTCCATTAAAATGGGTTGTGAAAGGGCAAAGTAAAAAATTTAATTATATTTATTTTATTAATGCTTTTTATAGAAATCATTTCAGTCTATGTGATAACATTGTTTGATACTGTACTACACGCAATAAACACACATGCATTCGAAGTTGCGAACCCTGCTGATGAATGGATGATTTAATGGAAACTTATATCCTAAGTCTGTTTCAACACCACATATAATTTATTTCAGTGATCACGGTAAACCGAACGAACAAATTATCAATGGTTACATGGTACTACCTATGAACGAACTGCTATAGGTTTTTACTGATTCTGAAATCATAAAATCGTAATCAAATTAAGTACAATGAAAGTTGCCAACTCCTTTTTATGATTTTAGCAAATACAATATGAGAAATTATTTTGAAACAACCATAACATTTCTGTTTATTGCGATTAGAGTTGCCAGGCATTTCGATTAATTGGGATTCTCACCGATTTTTAAGCTTCAGGTAAAATGTCACATTAGACTCTCAGGATGTCCAAAAATTTATTTCGAAATTTTTGTTGTGATGCCTGTAATTTAAAAGATTTCTGGTCCACCATACATAGCAGAAAACCAAAAATTAATTTACAATATTTATTGATGTTTATTGTTGTTTTATACTGTCTGAGTTTTTGTTTTGGCTATTGTTGTTCCATTTAATAAAAATTAATGTTCATATTTGTTGATTTTACTTTTATATTATACTATAAATTAGTAGAAACTATATGGAAGCCGAAGTGAGTCGAATCCGAGGAAAACAACCTTTGTAAGGGTGGGATGCTTATTTCACTTGAATGAACTTATGGCAACCCAACTATAAGAAATGCTTAGGTGTTTAAACGCAATATCGTTAATTTCTTGGTGGAATTTAAATACTGTAGCAAATTTACATTCAAAGTTCCATAATCTGACAGTTTGTATTGCCCACCTCAAAATTAAAAATATCGACATGAATTTTTATTTCAAAATATATTTTTATTTATTTTGTAAAAGAGGCGCAAAATAGAAAAAAATATTGTATGATAATTTCGTTAAGGCATTTTTGTCACAATTATTATTTTTAGAGGCAAGCGGTGCCTGTCGTGCGCCAAAATGCTTCTTATAAAACTCGTATCATAATATACTATTGTTAACAACGAAGAAAATACAATCATTGAAAATTATCTTACCTGATAATCCATATGAGTTGAACAAAGTACACTTATTTTATTTTCACTGCAATTTTTATATTATTTTAGAACTTTATGTTAATTTGGTAAATTAAATAAAATGTTGAGTTGAAAATAAAAAAAATAATTAAAAAGCAGGCTGATAATAATTAATATAGAAGTGTCAAATAAATGTGTGTCATATAAAAAATTAAAGATTATACAGTGAAATGGGTTTGGGGATCTGGTGTAATACAAAAATGAGTTTGCACAGTATGCTTGGATGCTCTAGTATCAGTTGTTTTAAAGCACCTGCAGGCTATAATGGCGGATGTGCATTGCTGAGATTTGTTTGAGGCTAAGTATTGAGATGAGCTTGCAGGCTATATGCCGATGCTCTAGTCTTAGTTATAGAAGCTGCTTGCAGGCCATGGCCGGATGTGCTGGTTACCATGATCATGGATAGTTAAAGTATTATAAGTTTATAGTTTTTAAGATATTTAGGTAAACAGCGACTAAGTAAGGTAGATCAAGAGATTTAGAAAGATATTAGGTTAATAAATTAGCAATTATGTAGGTGATGGAGAAATTATGGGAGGGAGTGTAGAAGCAAGATGAGTTTAACTCCCCGTGGAAAATGTATTTATAGCAACAGAAGGCGGTAATCTTGTTGTTCTTTGTTCCATATCCCTACTCCTGAAAAGATCCCCATCCTTAGCCCAGACGGAAGCTGTGTGATCAATTTGAAGTTACCCAGTTGTGCCCCAAATAGGTGAGCAAAGCACCTTTACTGTTTATGATTCATTACATCCTGATCATTAAAGTTGCCCTTTGAAAACAATAAATAAATAATTAATTAAAAAAGTCACATTTTTAAATAATTGAAGATTTTAAATATAAGATTAGTAGGGGAGACTAAATGAGGACGTGGGTAAGAGGGTCACTTCAGTAATTTTTTCCTTAAATAATTCGAAATTCGCGCCATTTACAAATTCTCTGTCTTTTCTGTCTTATCTACCGGTTTAGTGTTTTTCAGTTAGGGCAG